>CM065895.1:86269922-86564922 GCA_033439115.1 Firmiana major
TATCTCATGTTTAACTCTTTCTGATCAAAGAGATACCTCAAACTCTTGTGATCAGTGAAGATCTGGAATCTTTCCCCATATAAGTAGTGTCGCCAGATCTTCAAGGCAAATACCACAGCGGCTAATTCCAGATCATGCGTGGGGTAATTTCGCTCATGGTCTTTCAACTGTCGCGATCCATACGCGACCACTCTTTCGTGCTGCATGAGCACACACCCCAATCCTTGATGAGATGCATCACTATACATCGAAAATCCTCCTGATCCCTCAAGAATAGTTAACATAGGTGTCGCTGTCAATCCCCTCTTTAACTCTTGAAAGCTGAGCTCACACTGATCAGTCCATATAAATGGGGTCTCTTTGCGCGTGAGTTTAGTCAAAGGAGCGGCAATCCTGGAAAACCCTTCCACAAATCTTCTGTAATACCCTACCAAACCAAGGAGGCTTTGCACCTCTGTAACTGTCTTCGATCTTTCCCAGTTAAGCATAGCTTCTACTTTACTTGGATCTACTGATATTCCTTCCTCTGTGACTATATGACCAAGGAAAGCTATCCGGTTCAGCCAAAACTCACATTTACTAAGCCTTCCATATAATTGTTTATCTCGGAGTATCTGAAGTACTAACCACAAATGCTGTGCATGCTCCTCATATGACCGAGAGTATACCAGGATATCGTCAATAAAGACTTTCACAAATTTATCTAGATAGTCTCTGAACACCTCGTTCATCAATCTCATAAATGCTGCAGGGGCGTTCGTCAATCCAAAGGACATCACTAGAAATTCATAATGGCCATACCTTGTCCTGAAGGCCGTCTTTGGAATATCTTCTTCCTTGATCCTCAATTGGTGATAGCCCGATCTCAAATCAATCTTAAAAAAGACTGAGGCCGCTCTCAGCTGATCAAGTAGATCATCAATCCTGGGCAGTGGGTATTTATTCTTCACCGTAGCTTTATTCAACAACCGGTAGTCTACGTATAATCTGAGACTACCATCCTTCTTCTTAACAAATAAAACCGATGCTCCCCACAGTGAAACACTGGGTCTATGTCACGACCCAATTCCATTCTCTTTAACCGAAATCACTGAAAATTTTTTCGCGTTTTACTGTTACCTTACCCGGTCGCGAACTAAACTCACCACACACTGTTGGGCTGTGAGCCAATAATAATCACCACATCTCATTCATTCTCAATAAATTAAAACGATGTCATACATGTGCATTTAATCGTGTACTTATACGAATACATGTTTTACTGACATCTACATCCCCCATAAGTACAACTCAAAAGAATACTGTGGTTTTACATTGTTTAGATACAAAAAGAATCACTGTGTATATACCTTTTAGCGATGGAGATGCAGCGGAGTCCAAAATAATACGCCTCAGTCCTCACTGGGCTACTATGCACTCTCTGTAGGGGGAAAAATAGAGTGGGATGAGCAACCACACGCTCAGTAAGGCAATAATGCAAGCATGGTAGATAACTACTCTATCTACATGCTGATAGTGTTATGCATAAATCGTTTATAGTAGGAGCATGAGGAATAAAACTATGCCATGTGAATATACATATATATCATGTATCCAATCATTTGCATTGGCATATAAAACATGGTAGAGACATCATGTATAAAACATCTCATGCTCAATCTCATTTAAATTCATAAAAGGGCAATTCATTTAGAAACTTCCTTTTTGAACCAACAACATAACACCACCAAATCCACTCACAAACCACAACCACATTTACATTCCACAATTTACGCATGTGTATAAATCTAGGTCACTATATCAAAAGTGCCTATGTGAATCATTACATCATAAATCATCCCAGACCACACGCATCCAGGTGTGCGGGGTATCATGCTGGCACGAAGATGAATTATCCCTCGCCAGACTTTCTCATCACATAACCATCATGCGGTACATCGTACTCCATGTGATATACACGGTACATCGTACTCCGCAACTCATATCATGATTGGGGGTGCCATTCCTAGGTCTTATCTACCCCATACCAAGAGTTTTCCATATTCCGAGAAGGAGAGCCTTCCTGCCGAACAGAGCCTCCCCGCCTAACAGAGCCTCCCTGCCTCCTCGGGCTTAAGGATGTTAGCTTAAGGATGTAGGGCTTAAGGGTCCTTTCCGTAAGAGAGCCTCCCCACCGAACAGAGCCTCCCCGCCTAACAGAGCCTCCCTGCCTCTTCGGGCTTAAGGATGTTAGCTTAAGGATGTAGGGCTTAAGGATCTTACCTTTACCATACCCATGTAGGAGAGCCTCCCTGCCTAACAGAGCCTCCCCGCCTCTTTGGGCTTAAGGATGTTGGCTTAAGGATCCCACCTTTACCATACCCATGTAGGAGAGCCTCCCTGCCTAACAGAGCCTCCCCGCCTCTTTGGGCTTAAGGATGTTGGCTTAAGGATCCCACCGTAAGAGAGCCTCCCCACCAAACAGAGCCTCCCCGCCTAACAGAGCCTCCCTGCCTCCTCGGGCTTAAGGATGTTAGCTTAAGGATGTAAGGCTTAAGGATCTTACCCACTTTCACAACTCTATACGAATCCCATTGTACAAGCTTGTGCGAGCAAAGCTCTAGCACGACTCATGCATCATGCATCTTCTCATAAAGAGGCGCGTACGAGCATAGCTCTAGTACGGTTATACTCATAAGATAACCATTCACAATCCACGTACGAGCAGAAGCTCCAGTACGGTTTATAAACATCATCACAATCCAATTTCAAAGTGCGAGCTAAGTTCAAGCACGTTTCACACAAGTGAAAACATAGAAATCGCGCGCAAGCGAGGCTCTAACGCGAATTATATCACATACACGCGATAGGCGGCTTACATGCATTCAAAAACATCTCATAATATGCTTAGTGCCTCGTATGGGCTATTTCACAACATCATTCAAGTACTAGCCAGCCTATCCTTTTATTTGCTCAAATCAAAGCATTGTGTTTTGTAAAAGCATTCAAAACACATGATTTATGCAATTATTAGCCTTACTATCCCTTTTTCATAACATCCACTTCAAAACCAAAACCACGCATATACCCATCATCTTTCACAAATACCATCAACATTTATTTGAGCAATTCATGCATTTCATACAACACCCAATATTCACCCAGTTCAAAATACGAGCAGCTATCTCTATATACTCACAAAATTCCCTTACCTGGAATTGCGATGCGTGATTCCACTTCCTTAAGCTGCTTACTCGTACAATTTGGTTCGCCTTCAACGAACTCTTCGGGACTGCACAAAATCGTATCCCGCATTATATTCGACCCATATATTGCAACCCTTGTGCTTGCTATAGTCAATTTAATCTATAGCCTCTATTAAAGCTTATTTGGCCTCGTTTCATTACTTTATCCATAACTCGAGTCTATGGACCTTCTTAGGCCTATTAACTTATTCAAAGTCGATATCAAATCGACATAAAGCTCATAGCGTTCATATTTCATGAATCCCCTCACTATGGCATTTATCAAGCATATTCATACCCATTTCCACAATTCCTCCAAACTCACAATGTAATCTCATTTAACCATCTAAAATCATAAACAATACCCCAATAACAACTTTAGCGTGCCACAAATCATAAACTCATTCAATCCCACATATCCTCACATTATACCCATTTTAGATTTCTAGGTCACACCACTTCCACTACATTCTTAGGTAGTTTATCCATCAATACTCATACCAATCAACTCCAAAATCAATTAAATAGCTAATGCATTTAGATTGGAGTGTTAGAATCTTACCAATATGATTTCTCTTCTTGCACCAATAGGTAATGCCCTCAACTCCTTCAATTCCAAAAATGGGAAAATGCCCTCTCACTATGTTGTTCTCCTCTTTGATAGGAACAACTTTGCCTCTAATGATCTCTCTTCAAATCTCACTAAAAATGGTTGATTTTTAGAGAGGGAAAATTAGGTTTTTGGGGTTGAAGTTGTAGGGTTAAGTGTTTTTCGAGATTTCCAGATTTTTCAGCTCTCCTTATATAGAATTGACTTGAGGAGATCGATCTGGTCCAAGAGGAGATCGATCTGGTCCCTTAAAATCCCTCTTTTTCACGGCATTTTTAAGCCTGAGACCGATCTGTCGAAGCAATGAGATCGATCTGTTGAGGCATGAGATCGATCTGTCGAAGCATGAGATCGATCTGGTCCCAAACAGAGAGCTAAGGAGATCGATCTGGCTGCTTGAGGATCGATCTTTTCACTTACAGAATGCTTGGCAGATCGATCTGGCTCCATTGGAGATCGATCTGCTCTATTCGTTTACCCAAATAAGAGCATTCCGGCTCTTCCAGATCGATCTCTCATCCTATGAGATCGATCTGGACCTCATGTTTTCCCGATTTCCTGCAGTTTCATTGCTGCAACTCATACCAACACACCCTCAATCTATTGCCATGGCCATTTCCTCATCCATCCACCTCTATAACATGAAAATGGCATCCATTCATACCTTATGCACATTGAAACTTGTGTGCATTCATTGTATGTTCAAAGGTATGCTACATACAACCAAATGGAAGCATAACTCCATTCCATTTTACCACACTACTCATTTTGAGTCTCAATCACATCCATCACTTGCTAGAACACATTTCTCCGTATTCATACTCAATGAAACTTGTATGTACGTTACAATTTATATTACACATACATACATTAAATCCATGGACTTACATCAATCATACTTTACATCACAAGTCCATTCATATTATTTAATCCAAGTACACACATTACCCTTATACATATACGGGGTCTTACATTCTCCCCTCCTTCAAGGAATTTGGTCCTCCAAATTAGAACCAAGTCACTCTTCAAAAAGTTGGGGGTACTTCTCCCGTATTAAGTTCTCCAATTCCCACGTGGCCTCTTCCGCCGTGTGGTGTTGCCAAAGCACTTTCACCAAGGGAATTGTCTTATTTCGCAACATTTTCTCTTTTCTGTCCAATATCCGAACCGGCTTCTCAACATACGTCATACTCTCGTGGAGCTCCAACGGCTCATATTTTATCACGTGTGCCGGGTCCGGGTGATACTTCTGAAGCATCGAGACGTGGAAGACGTTGTGGACATTTGCCAAGTCCGGGGGCAATGCCAACCTATAGGCCTTATCTCCCACTCTCTCCAAAATCTCGAAGGGTCCGATATATCTAGGGCTTAGCTTGCCCTTCTTACCAAATCTCATAATACCCTTCGATGGTGATACCCTCAGAAACACCGACTCACCCTCATCAAACTCCAGTGGTCTTCGTCTCTTGTCAGCATAATTCTTTTGCCGGCTCTGAGCTGTCCGTAATCTCTCACATATCAACTGGACGTCCTCAGATGCCTGCTGCACTAAGTCCGGAGCAAAAATCTGTCTGTCACCAACCTCTTCCCATCCAATGGGGGAACGGCATCTATGCCCGTACAATGCCTCATAGGGTGCCATCCCGATACTAGCATGATAGCTATTATTATAAGCGAACTCGGCTAGCTGTAGGTGGTCGTCCCAGGAGCCTCTATAATCCAGCACACACGCTCTCAACATATCCTCGAGGGTCTGTATAGTCCTCTCTGACTGCCCATCTGTCTGAGGATGAAAAGCGATGCTAAAACTCAGTCGGGTCCCCAGCGCTTCCTGAAAATGTTCCCAGAAATGGGAAGTGAAGCGGGCATCCCTATCAGAAACAACGCTCACTGGTACACCATGCAGCCGTACTATCTCTCGGATATACAGGTTCGCCAACTGACTCAGTGTATCGGTAGCTCTCATAGCCAAGAAATGGGCGGACTTAGTCAACCGGTCCACAATAACCCATATGGCATCATGACCTCTACGGGTCCTCGGCAACCCCATCACAAAATCCATGGTGACATGCTCCCACTTCCATGTCGGTATCGGTAGAGGCTGCAATAATCCTGCAGGCTTCTGATGCTCTACCTTCACTTGCTGACAAACGAGACACTTAGCGACATATTTCGCAATGTCTCTTTTCATTCCAGACCACCAATAAACCTTCCGAAGGTTTTGATACATCTTGGTACTTCCCGGATGTATCGTATATTTCGATGAGTGAGCCTCTGATAAAATTGTTCTCCTGATCTCAGGATCCCTGGGAACGCATACTCTGCCTCTGAACCTCAATAAGCCATCAGCACTCTGCTCAAAATCAATACCCACACCTATCTGTATCTGCCTCAGCCAATCGATACACCGTCGATCGCTCTGCTGGGCTTGCCGAATACGGCCAATCAACTCTGGCTCTAGTCTCAAGCTAGCCATGATCTCAAGTCTCTCAGATCCAGGTGGGGTTACATCCAAACTGAGGTTCGCAAAGTGTTCTAACAATTCATGTTCCCGTACCATCATATAAGACACCAACCCAAGGTTCTTTCTACTCAAAGCATCGGCAACCACATTTGCCTTACCCGGGTGGTACATGATTTCACAATCATAGTCTTTTAGGAGTTCGAGCCATCTCCTCTGTCTCATATTCAGCTCTTTCTGCGAGAACAGGTACTTAAGGCTCTTATGATCTGTGAACACCTGAAATTTCTCACCATAGAGATAGTGGCGCCATATTTTCAAAGCAAATACTATGGCCGCCAACTCTAAATCATGTGTCGGGTAGTTCCTCTCATGATCTTTCAACTGTCTAGATCCATAGGCAACTACCTTCCCATCCTGCATAAGCACACAGCCCAGTCCCTGGTGTGATGCATCCGTATACACCGAGAATCCTCCTGAGCTGGTAGGAATGGTGAGAACTGGAGCAGTCGTCAATCGACGCTTAAGCTCCTCAAAACTCCTCTCACATGCCTCATCCCATGTAAACTTAACATCTTTACGCGTGAGGCGTGTCAACGGAGCAGCTAGTCTGGAGAAACCCTCTACAAATCTCTGATAATATCCTGCCAATCCCAGAAAACTTCTGACCTCAGTTACTGTTTTGGGCTGTTCCCACTGCACAACTGCTTCTATCTTGGATGGACCCACTGATACCCCATCCTTAGACACAACATGCCCCAGAAATGAGATCTGTTCCAACCAGAAGTTACACTTGCTGAGTTTGGCATACAATTCTCTCTCTCGGAGGGTCTGCAAAACTATCCTCAAGTGCTCCTCATGATCTTCCCTGGACTTGGAATACACCAAAATGTCATCTATGAAAACAATCACAAACTTGTCCAGGTATGGCTTGAATATATCATTCATCAATGCCATAAATGCTGCGGGAGCATTCGTCAATCCGAATGGCATCACCAAAAACTCGTAGTGGCCATAACGGGTACAAAATGCTGTCTTGGGTACATCTCCACTCCTGATCCTCAACTGATGGTACCCTGACCACAGATCTATCTTAGAAAATACTTCGGCTCCCTGGAGCTGATCCAACAAATCATCGATTCTTGGAAGGGGGTACTTGTTCTTAATGGTGGCCTTATTCAACAACCGGTAATCTATACACAGTCGGAGGCTTCCATCCTTCTTCCTTACAAATAGAACCGGTGCTCCCCAAGGTGAGACACTCGGTCTAATAAACCCCTTCTCCAACAACTCTTGCAGCTGTTTCTTCAGTTCTTCCAATTCTATCGGAGCCATTCTATAGGGTGGCTTCGATATCGGCTCTGTACCAAGCACTAACTCAATGTAAAATTCCATTTCCCTTTCAGGTGGTAGTCCTGGTAATTCATCCGGAAAGACATCAGGGTAGTCCGTAATTACGGGTATGTCCTTCAATTCTGGGTGTGCCTCATCTATATCGACCACATAGGCAATGAACCCTTCACATTGTCCTCTCCATCGTTAGTAACATAAACCATCACTCCACATTCAACATTTATCATAAATAATAAATTTATCTCTCAAGTAATATGAATTTAAAATCATACTCCTTTATTTACAACAAACATGCTATTTTCATATCATTTCTTTTCATCAAAATTTACAATAAGATTGTCTAGTCCTGAAAACATTAATGTTTTGGCATGACAATCCATCACAACACGATTGGTAGCCAACCAATCCATTCCCAAAATTACATCAAAATCATTCATATTTAATAAAATCAGATTGGCTATCATTTCCTTCCCCTCTATCTTTAATTTACAATCCCTACATACATGCTCAGTCAATTGGCTATCATTCATGGGTGTGGAAATCATCAACATTTTATCCAACAATGTTGGTTTCACATATTTCAACAATTTATGTGCAAAGGAAGGTGATATGAAAGAATGTGTGGCACCAGGATCAAATAATACCAATGCTTCTAAATCAAAGATTCGGATGGTACCTTTTATCACATCCGTCGAAGCATCTGCGGTGTCCTGATCCAGTGCATGTACTCTTCCTCTGCTCACACCCGCAGCCTGTTTCCCTTTTTCCTCAGCTGTAGCCCTCCTTCTCGGGGCTGCTGTCTCAACTGGAGCTCCCTCAGGCTCCTTGCCCTTCTGTGGGGCAATCTCCATCTTCTCAGGACAATACTTAGCCATATGTCCTGGTCTCTCGCATCTAAAACACACCATAGGGGTCATCGGACAGGGTCTATTCCCATGGAATCTCCCACATCTCCTACACTGATCAGTAGTAGGTCGTGGTCCCCCAATATTCATGCCCCTCGGCGCAGTCAAGGCTGGATATACGGGAGGTCTAGCAGCTCTCTCCCGCACCTCCTCAATCTTTGGCCTCTTCTCGAAAAATCTTTGGCCATCTCTCTTGGCCACTCTTCCAAACCCGGATCTCTTCCGATCCTTGTCCTTTTTAACACTGACTCTCCCAAGCTCGGAGGCATTTCGCTCAAAGTCTTGTTCACATAACTGAGCCTTGTGTACCGCCTCCTCATAAGTCACAATATCGAAGGGAGCTAGCTTAGTCCGGATGGCCAATCTCAATCCATCCATGAACTTCTGAATCTTTCGGGTCTCACTACCCATCGTGTCCGGGTCATATCTCCCCAAGGACATAAACTTGGACTCATACTCGTCCACAGTCCGGTTCCCCTGAACCAAATTCATAAATTCCATCCGCAATTTCCTCTGTGCGGTAGCTGGAATATATTGTCTCCTGAAGGCCTCTAGAAATATCTCCCATGAGATCTCGGAGTGTTTGGCCCTCAAAATAACCTCGGTGGACCTCCACCAATGCTCGGCCTCGCCTTTCAGCATAAACACGGCGAAGGCAACCTTCTCACTTGAAGTGCATCGGAAAAACCTATACAGTTTCTCCATCTCATATACCCAATCCTCCGTAATCACTGGGTCCTTCACCCCTCTGAACACTGGGGGTTTCAGCGCTTGAAACTCTCGCAACCTGCTCAAGTCGCAGTCATAACCCACATCACTACCGCTCTGCTGTGGAGCGATAGGAGAATCTGTATCCTGGGCTGGAGGTGGTGTAACTGTAACTGTCTCAGCAGTCTGAGGTCTCTCCGCCTCTGCAGCTGCCTGTTCAGTAGTAGGCTGTGCCGCGGGACCTCGTCTGTCACCGGCGCCCAAGGCCTGCGTGACTATCTCCACCAGACTCTCAATACTCCGCTCTAATCTAGCTAAGCGAGCCTCAGTATCACCTGCTCTCTCAGCAGGGTTCTGTGGAGCCTGCTCAGTCTGTGGCTCCGCACGGCTCTCAGGCCTACCTCTACGGCCTCTAGCACGTGCTCTCGCCCCTCTACCTTTGCGTGTAACTGGCATAGTGCCTAACTCCCTGTATTATAATAATTCATTAAGCTCAATCCATCACAGTATACACAGTTATATCTAAACAAAAGCACAGTACTATGGGGATGTACTTTCCTACATTTTATTAGTGACTCACATCAGGCCAACACAGCTCTGATACCAATCTCTGTCACGACCCAATTCCATTCTCTTTAACCGAAATCACTGAAAATTTTTTCGCGTTTTACTGTTACCTTACCCGGTCGCGAACTAAACTCACCACACACTGTTGGGCTGTGAGCCAATAATAATCACCACATCTCATTCATTCTCAATAAATTAAAACGATGTCATACATGTGCATTTAATCGTGTACTTATACGAATACATGTTTTACTGACATCTACATCCCCCATAAGTACAACTCAAAAGAATACTGTGCTTTTACATTGTTTAGATACAAAAAAAATCACTGTGTATATACCTTTTAGCGATGGAGATGCAGCGGAGTCCAAAATAATACGCCTCAGTCCTCACTGGGCTACTATGCACGCTCTGTAGGGGGAAAAATAGAGTGGGATGAGCAACCACACGCTCAGTAAGGCAATAATGCAAGCATGGTAGATAACTACTCTATCTACATGCTGATAGTGTTATGCATAAATCGTTTATAGTAGGAGCATGAGGAATAAAACTATGCCATGTGAATATACATATATATCATGTATCCAATCATTTGCATTGGCATATAAAACATGGTAGAGACATCATGTATAAAACATCTCATGCTCAATCTCATTTAAATTCATAAAAGGGCAATTCATTTAGAAACTTCCTTTTTGAACCAACAACATAACACCACCAAATCCACTCACAAACCACAACCACATTTACATTCCACAATTTACGCATGTGTATAAATCTAGGTCACTATATCAAAAGTGCCTATGTGAATCATTACATCATAAATCATCCCAGACCACACGCATCCAGGTGTGCGGGGTATCATGCTGGCACGAAGATGAATTATCCCTCGCCAGACTTTCTCATCACATAACCATCATGCGGTACATCGTACTCCATGTGATATACACGGTACATCGTACTCCGCAACTCATATCATGATTGGGGGTGCCATTCCTAGGTCTTATCTACCCCATACCAAGAGTTTTCCATATTCCGAGAAGGAGAGCCTTCCTGCCGAACAGAGCCTCCCCGCCTAACAGAGCCTCCCTGCCTCCTCGGGCTTAAGGATGTTAGCTTAAGGATGTAGGGCTTAAGGGTCCTTTCCGTAAGAGAGCCTCCCCACCGAACAGAGCCTCCCCGCCTAACAGAGCCTCCCTGCCTCTTCGGGCTTAAGGATGTTAGCTTAAGGATGTAGGGCTTAAGGATCTTACCTTTACCATACCCATGTAGGAGAGCCTCCCTGCCTAACAGAGCCTCCCCGCCTCTTTGGGCTTAAGGATGTTGGCTTAAGGATCCCACCTTTACCATACCCATGTAGGAGAGCCTCCCTGCCTAACAGAGCCTCCCCGCCTCTTTGGGCTTAAGGATGTTGGCTTAAGGATCCCACCGTAAGAGAGCCTCCCCACCAAACAGAGCCTCCCCGCCTAACAGAGCCTCCCTGCCTCCTCGGGCTTAAGGATGTTAGCTTAAGGATGTAAGGCTTAAGGATCTTACCCACTTTCACAACCCTATACGAATCCCATTGTACAAGCTTGTGCGAGCAAAGCTCTAGCACGACTCATGCATCATGCATCTTCTCATAAAGAGGCGCGTACGAGCATAGCTCTAGTACGGTTATACTCATAAGATAACCATTCACAATCCACATACGAGCAGAAGCTCCAGTACGGTTTATAAACATCATCACAATCCAATTTCAAAGTGCGAGCTAAGCTCAAGCACGTTTCACACAAGTGAAAACATAGAAATCGCGCGCGAGCGAGGCTCTAACGCGAATTATATCACATACACGCGATAGGCGGCTTACATGCATTCAAAAACATCTCATAATATGCTTAGTGCCTCGTATGGGCTATTTCACAACATCATTCAAGTACTAGCCAGCCTATCCTTTTATTTGCTCAAATCAAAGCATTGTGTTTTGTAAAAGCATTCAAAACACATGATTTATGCAATTATTAGCCTTACTATCCCTTTTTCATAACATCCACTTCAAAACCAAAACCACGCATATACCCATCATCTTTCACAAATACCATCAACATTTATTTGAGCAATTCATGCATTTCATACAACACCCAATATTCACCCAGTTCAAAATACGAGCAGCTATCTCTATATACTCACAAAATTCCCTTACCTGGAATTGCGATGCGTGATTCCACTTCCTTAAGCTGCTTACTCGTACAATTTGGTTCGCCTTCAACGAACTCTTCGGGACTGCACAAAATCGTATCCCGCATTATATTCGACCCATATATTGCAACCCTTGTGCTTGCTATAGTCAATTTAATCTATAGCCTCTATTAAAGCTTATTTGGCCTCGTTTCATTACTTTATCCATAACTCGAGTCTATGGACCTTCTTAGGCCTATTAACTTATTCAAAGTCGATATCAAATCGACATAAAGCTCATAGCGTTCATATTTCATGAATCCCCTCACTATGGCATTTATCAAGCATATTCATACCCATTTCCACAATTCCTCCAAACTCACAATGTAATCTCATTTAACCATCTAAAATCATAAACAATACCCCAATAACAACTTTAGCGTGCCACAAATCATAAACTCATTCAATCCCACATATCCTCACATTATACCCATTTTAGATTTCTAGGTCACACCACTTCCACTACATTCTTAGGTAGTTTATCCATCAATACTCATACCAATCAACTCCAAAATCAATTAAATAGCTAATGCATTTAGATTGGAGTGTTAGAATCTTACCAATATGATCTCTCTTCTTGCTCCAATAGGTAATGCCCTCAACTCCTTCAATTCCAAAAATGGGAAAATGCCCTCTCACTATGTTGTTCTCCTCTTTGATAGGAACAACTTTGCCTCTAATGATCTCTCTTCAAATCTCACTAAAAATGGTTGATTTTTAGAGAGGGAAAATTAGGTTTTTGGGGTTGAAGTTGTAGGGTTAAGTGTTTTCTGAGATTTCCAGATTTTTCAGCTCTCCTTATATAGAATTGACTTGAGGAGATCGATCTGGTCCAAGAGGAGATCGATCTGGTCCCTTAAAATCCCTCTTTTTCACGGTATTTTTAAGCCTGAGACCGATCTGTCGAAGCAATGAGATCGATCTGTTGAGGCATGAGATCGATCTGTCGAAGCATGAGATCGATCTGGTCCCAAACAGAGAGCTAAGGAGATCGATCTGGCTGCTTGAGGATCGATCTTTTCACTTACAGAATGCTTGGCAGATCGATCTGGCTCCATTGGAGATCGATCTGCTCTATTCGTTTACCCAAATAAGAGCATTCTGGCTCTTCCAGATCGATCTCTCATCCTATGAGATCGATCTGGACCTCATGTTTTCCCGATTTCCTGCAGTTTCATTGCTGCAACTCATACCAACACACCCTCAATCTATTGCCATGGCCATTTCCTCATCCATCCACCTCTATAACTTGAAAATGGCATCCATTCATACCTTATGCACATTAAAACTTGTGTGCATTCATTGTATGTTCAAAGGTATGCTACATACAACCAAATGGAAGCATAACTCCATTCCATTTTACCACACTACTCATTTTGAGTCTCAATCACATCCATCACTTGCTAGAACACATTTCTCCGTATTCATGCTCAATGAAACTTGTATGTACGTTACAATTTATATTACACATACATACATTAAATCCATGGACTTACATCAATCATACTTTACATCACAAGTCCATTCATATTATTTAATCCAAGTACACACATTACCCTTATACATATACGGGGTCTTACAGTCTAATGAACCCTTGATCCAATAACTCCTGTAGTTGTTTCTTTAATTCCTCAAGTTCCACTAGTTCCATCCTCTATGGACGTTTAGAGATCAGCTGAGTATCTGGTACCAAATTAATGGTAAACTCCAGCTCTCTCTCTGGTGGCAAACCTGGCAACTCATCTGGGAAAACATCTAGAAATTCACAAACCATAGGTATATCCTCAATCCACGGATGTTCCCAATCATCATCTGATATGAGTGTTTCATAACCTTCACATGAACAATCATATTTAATATTCTCCAAAATAATATTAAAATTCTCAAATTGTTTACAAAATTCCATACGTCTATTTACTCAATATCTCAAACGTACACTGTAAGGTTCAGGTAGGGAGAAAGTTATAATCTTAGTGTAGCAGTCTAAACTCACTCGATTGGTTGCCAACTAATCCATTCCCAAAATTACATCAAACCCATGCATATTTAACATGATTAGATCTGCTAACATCACTCTATCTCCCACCTTTATTCCACATCCTCTACAGATTAACTCAGTTCTCTGGGATTCACGCATAGGGGTATTTACATGTAGTATATACTCTAGAGGTCCAAACTTCAAATTTAAACTACATGCAAAATGCTCTAAAATAAACGAATGCGTGGATCCTAGATCTATCAACACATGAGCCTTATGATTACAGACAGAGAGTGTACCTCTTATAGTTTCTGCTGAAGTGTCTGTAGTTTCCTTATCCAAGGCAAACACACGTCCCTGTGCCACAGGTTTCTTCCCTTTCTCTGCAGCAGTGGCCCGTCTCTGGGGATTCACTCTCTGAGGCTGCTGTCTAGTAGGCTCCGGAGCATGTGGTATCTGAGGTTGAGGACAGTCCTTCACTTTGTGACCCATGTCACCACATCTAAAACATCCTCGGATCGACCCAGTATAACTTCCCTCATTCGATCGACCACAGTCTCTACAAACCCTTATCTCAGGCCTGCCATATCGATGGGTCTCCTTGATAATAGGATAAACTCTGGGTCTCTCTAACCTGTTCTTCTGTACCTTAATCCTTTCTCTCCTGAAGGAACCTCTCCGAACATCTACTTGAGACATCGCTGGCCTCTTGCCCTTATCTCTATTCATCTCTCTGAGCTCGTTCTAGGACTGTACCATTTCAAGTCCCCTCTCAATCTCTTATGCTCATCTCAGAGCATCTCCAAACTCAGTAATACACAACCTAATCAATCGATCTCTGATGATGGGCTTCAATCCATACATAAATCTCTCTGTGAGGAGCTCTTCATTCTTGAAAGTCTCTGGATCATATCTCGCAGAGCAGTAAATCGGCTCTCGTAATCATCCACAGACATGTCACCTTGTACCAAACTCAAAAACTCTGCTTGCCTCCTTCTCTGGACAGCTCGTGGTACATATTGGGCTCTAAAGGCTGTCTGGAACTCTTTCCAACCAATCATATCCTGGTGGGACATCAAAATACCCTGGGTAGTACCCCACCAGTCTCGAGCTCTCCCTTTCAATATATAGGCACTCATACTGACCCTCTCAGCATCTGTGCACCCCAGATAATCAAATATAATTCTCAACTCCGTCAACCACTCCTCAGCCTTTGTAGGATCCTTCTTTCCCTTAAATGTGGGTGATTCATTTTTAAAAAGTCCTTCAGTCGGACCATACTTCTGTCATCAGATTGAGTGACGGGAGGCACTCGGGGTATGGGAGGTCCTGGTGGTGGTGTAGGAGTAGTACCCGAGGCATTAACTCCAAAATGTTACGTGAATAGTACTGCCATCTGCTCAAAACCTTACCTCACATCAGTCTCAATCCGATTAAATCGAGAGTTAGGACTCTCTGGTTGTGGGACAGGTGGCGGAGGGGACTCTGCCTGCCTCCTCGAACGACCTTGTCGTCCACTCATTCTCTATCTCAACTCGTCTCCTGAGCGTACATATCAAAATCGATTGAAATCTCAATCCTCAAATTCAATTCATGACCAGACTATTACAGACACTTGGGATGTATTCTATTTCACTTAACTAACACTGACAGTACTAGACACCCTAAGCTCTGATACTAAGAAAACTCTGTGACGCCCTGGAAACGCAGAAAATAGGGCAAATTTAAAACTTTTTACTTATCTATTCACGATTAAGGGTGCATTCCTATGTAGTGTCTACATCATCATACCTATCATGCCTCAGGATCTCATCATAAGATAGTATATATCGTATCATATACCTTACTCAATTCCAAGTTAATTAAACCTAATACATCCCGTACATCATTGTACAATAAGTGTCTGTAAATATAACTCTAGTCTGGATACATGAATATTAAATATATACCTCAATACACAAAATACGGCCTGGAGCTCAAGTCTTCCACTAGCCTCTAACTCGTACGTCGCAAGGAACTCACTTCACTTGAAGCAATATGGGGGAAGAGAAAATAGGGTGAGCTTCCAAATCGCTCAATAAGGGGGGTAAGGGAATTCAGTTATATAAACCATATCACACATCACAAATATGTATTTGTTTATGAAACTCATTTAAAATCATAGCATGAAAGTTCTCAAAACATCATCATCTCATACCTCACAAATCATGTGAAAACATGAAGTTAAAAAGGCTCAATATAGAGCACTCACAAGCATGTGTAAATATATGCGATAATGGCTTTTCTCAAATTATGTGATAAAAATTACCTCAGTAAATAGCACGTGACAAAGTCACAAAACACAACTCATGTGTAAAATGAGACTAGGCAATAAAACTCAATTAAAACTCGTCATGGCACATCAAATATGTAATCTCCTCTGGGTGCGCATCCCAGGCATCCTCGTAAGAGTGAACGTCGACAATATGGTCGTATGCATGGTATATTGGACTTATATGTTACCAAAACAAGGCCCGGCCTTTCATGCTACCAGAGCAATGCCTCGCCTCATGCACACTATCACGTGGTCCCTGGGTCAGTTCCCAGGCGACCCACTCTCTCGGTCTTACATGCTACCAAAGCAATGCCACCCAGCGTTACCAGAATGGGGGTCATCTCACGTTACCAAAATGGAGGCATCTCTCGTTACCAAAATGGAGGAATATCGAACTTACATGCTACAAGAGCAAGGCCTCCCAACACTACCAAAGCGGAGGAATAATCGAACTTACATGTTACCAAAACAAGGCCTATGGTCCCTGGGTCGGTTCCCAGGAGTCCCACTATATCGGTCTTACATGCTACCAAAGCAAGGCCCGATGTGTATTCAACATGACACGCTAAGTCTCAATCATTAGCCATTATCTTATAAAACGTTAGGCCTTCACGTAGAACTCATTATGGTTTTCTCTCATAAAACTCATTTAAAATGTTCGTGTACTCACACAAAACATATTAAAACCGAGTTCCAACCGGTAAAACACGCACACATTTTCTCAAATCTCAATATTGCCTTAACGTAGAGCCCAATTTACTTTTCACGTAAACTCAACGGTTTATAAAGCAATTTCACACTCAGCTTATAAACTCATAAAATAATGGGCTCCAACCGGCTATAAAAACCGCGTGTAATCATATCACAACACAACACTAACATGCTTGTACTCTTAAATCATGGTTCATGCTACAACAATTCATCAAAACACATACACAAATGGTTCGATTTTCCCTTACCTCTTTGCACCTCGTATAGTGCAATCGTTTCCCCCGTATCACGGACTAGCCTTGCATTCCACTCTGGAACTCCCGAGCTGTCCAAACGATGTTAAAACATCAATACTCATCATCACAGTAACCTCAATTCTCAAAATTGAGCATAATTGCTCATAACACCTCAAATTTTCTCAATTCTCATAACTCTATCACAAACCACAATCTCGTTCACAACACCTCAACATTCTACATTTCCCATGCCACAATATCTATGCTAATCCACCTCATTGTCTAAATTCCATTTATAGCTCAAAATTCCCAAATTTACCAAAGTTGCTAAATATCATCATCACTCCAACTACATTGTAATTTCATCAATCCCTAATCATTTTTTAGCTATTTCAACACAATGCCAACAACGATTATCACCAAAATCATCTCAAATATCAAGATCGAGGTTTAGAAATTACCCAAAACTTGTAGAGAGCTTATCTCTTGCCTCGATTCGATCCGTTTTTTGATTCCCAAGTATGTTGTTCTCCCTTGGATGAGGAACAACTTTCCTTCTTGCCACAACCTCTGATTTGGACGAAAATGGGTGCTTTGGATGAGTGAGAAAGCTAGGACTCGGGTGAAAATAGGGTTTTAAAGAGAGAGAAAATGAAATTGTAAGAGAAAGCAGGGGTTCCTTATATAGACTGAGGGTAGGAGATCGATCTGGCGCTTGATGAGATCGATCTGCATTTGAATTTGGGGACGATTTGGGGTAATTTTATGCCTAGGAGATCGATCTGTCGAGGGGTGAGATCGATCTCTTTATGGCTTTATGAGATCGATCTGCTCCTTGAGGAGATTGATCTTCTCCCAAACAAAAACATTTGGAGATCGATCCCTTCCTCACGAGATCGATCTTCTCTCAAACAGAATCATAAGGAGATCAATCCTCTTCCATTGGAGATCGATCTGCTCACTTGCTTTCCTCCTTCCTTGTCAATTTTAGCTTACCAGATCGATCTTTCTTCCGTAAGATCGATCTGACCTCATAGCTTCCCACTTGGTTAAGCACTTAACATATAAATCTCCAAATATAATTTTCACAATTCACTTAGCTCAATAAATTACACTTCAAGTTCTTATTACATCATTAAAATATATCTAAAATTTTCAGATCTCACAAAAGAAAAGAAGAAAGATGAAAAATATAAAAATAGAATAAAAAGTTTAATGAAATAAATAAGTTTAGGGGAAATAAATATGAGCTCTTACATTAAGATCCTAGAAGTAATGCATGTTAAGGGGTAATTAAACCTAAATCGACTTTATCATACCTTAACCCTAACCCTACATTACAAGCTTAATGAAGTCCTATTGATCTTTGATTTAGTGTGACTACATTAGTGGAGAGAGAAGTGAAAAGCAAACTTATAGGAATGATCACATGTCATTGACTTTGCATTCACTGTGTTTGCATAATCTGATCCGGATAATGTATTGTGAAGTGGCTTTGACATTTTCACACACACACAAGGGATCCAATTTGGGTTAGGACTTATGATTGAATGATTCTGAATGTTGGACTTGTAATTGTGATTCTTTGATTTCATAGTTTGTACTTTTTTTAAGGATAATATTGGGGAAATTATTATGTTTTGTACTTGTCATTACTACAATTGTTTTGTTTTGCTTGAGGACAAGCAAAAGCTCAAGTTTGGGGGTGTGATAATTCTATTTTTAATAGAATTATTTGTGCTTAATCTCCTAATTATTTATTTAATCCTCATATTATTTTATTAATTATCCCCTTTATTTAATTAAAATTCTTTAGTGTGCAAATAAATTAAATCCAGATGAAACTCAGTCGTTTCAGTCCAAATTGGGCTGAAAATGGGCTAAAAGAGATTGGACCATGTCAAAATTGCAGACCGAGTCACCAGTCGTCTGGACACACGTGATGCCAGGTGTCCGTATTTTATTCGCTCTGAAACAATAAGATCGATGGGCATCGTGAGAACCTTCTGGAAGACACACGTCGGGCCACATCGCACATCCAATTGGACAAAAAGACTAATGACGTGGAAATATCTACTCTGCAGCAAATAAAATCAAGCCAAGTGGCCAAACAATGCCAACTCATCTAGGATGAAAAAATTACCATTATACCCCTAAGTGTGTATATAAATAGAATATGATGGAAATTGAAAAAAGTAAGGAGTGAAGTAGGTAGCCTAGGTTAGGAGTAGTGTAGAGTAATCTAGGAGTAGTTTTTAGAAGTAAATTAGGAGTAGTTGTAATTCTAGGTAGATTTAAAGTAGTTTTTAGAAAAGTTTTATTTCCTTAGTATTGATTTCAAGTTTTCCCATTGGTTTCAATTTTTTGGCATCAACCATTGTTCTTGTTTTCATTTAGCTACTGTTTATGACACTTAAGATTTCTTTAATGAGAGCAAATTTTCATTTAGCCTTTCTTCAATCTCGATTTTACTCTTTACTTTAATTTAGTTTTCATAATATTTAGCTTGATGGCAACTGTTTCATTTTCGTTTCATGCAATCTTATTTTATATTTTGTATATTTTGTATATCTTCCATTAGCTAGTTTATTTACCTCATATTTTGATTCGAGATAGTATCAAGTCTTTTCTGGAGGCTACCGATTGTTTTACTCATTTATGAGCAGTGTTGAGCAACTATGGGTAGCTGAGAATATGCTCAGGAAACTATATTGTCTCTATTTTTTTTACCCAATCCCTTCTTCAATTCTTCAAGTCCGTTTATATTGTACTATTTTATTTTTATTTTAGTGATAGCCATTTTATATTTTAGTTTCTTCAATATTCTGGTGTAGCTTTCTTTTTAGTATTCCAATTTTTATCATAGCATTTTTCTTATTTATTTTTACAATCTCTAACTTCTAGGTTCATAGTCTACCGTTTCCAGCAGCCTGAAACTGTCAGCTGTTTCTGCTTCTACTGTTGGTTTTATGTGCATACTCTTGCTATCCGGTGACTGCTGAAGTTGGCATTAAAGGCTGCTGCAAGTGCATTTGAATGCTAATTGAAAGAAGTTTCTAGAGGTTGATGTTTGGTGCCGATAGTAGCAGGATTCTCATCCCATGTTCGGGTCTGTTTTTGTATTTTTTTTACTGTTCATCTTAGTTGTCTTTTATTATGCACTAATCTAATTACTACCTGCTGTTAGGCTGCTATAAATTGATGTTAGATTGTTTGATAGTGGGCTGGTTTGCTGGAATGAAGAGAGTTGCATGAGTGGAGGACAAAAGAGTATCGAACTGGACCGCGTGCTGTGTTGAAGTGAGCTAGGTAGAAATGTAGGCTGTGTTGTAGGGAGTGAAGATGCTGCCTATAGCTTGGACTGTATAACACCAGCAGTACATGGAGAACGCTGATAATGAAATTAATCCTAGACCGAGCTTGTTTTACTGGTGGCATTATGTGAAGGAAGACAATCTGGAGGGAGGCAGTACGTGGGTGTAGTAGGCAGCATTGGTGGCGAGACTAATGCACGTACACTGTAAGTAAATTCAGGACCACTCGGCATCTTATCTGGAGCAGACTTCAGGACATTGCCTGGAGCAGAAGAGGATGAGGAACGTACAGCAGACAGCACGGCTGGAGCAGTACCCGAGTAGCAGATTGTTGGACAGCACCGTGAGCACCTGGAAATGAACTTGTTGAAGAAATGAACAGTGACAAATAGGGACCACTAGGCTGGCTTGTTCAGTTAATACCATGTTTGGCCACTTACTTTTTACAATTTGATGTTTGCATTTTTCTTCATAGTTTAATATTCCATGCAATTACGTTGCTTTATCTAAGTTTTGTTAATTTTTTTATTACATTCTAGCTTAGTTAGATAGAATAGTTTAATTCTCTTAGTTTGTTGTTTTAAGTTTTAGTTTAATTTCATTAATAATTAATTGGTGACTAGATTAAGATTTAAGAATTAGATTTTGCATTTAGAATTAAATTAGAGGAGTATCATGTTATGCATTTTTAATTTTTCATTTTAAAATTTAAAAATCCAAAAATAGTATTTCTCATGGATTAGTTAGATGTTATTGTTAAATTAGTAATTAGATATAATTAGGATTAAATTAGAATTAATATTTAGACATTTAGACTTTTAGTTATTTTCTTAATTTTTCTAGGATTTTATTACACTAAATCTTAAGTTAGTTTAATTTGCATTTTTATTAAGTAGTTTAATCACATGCATATTTTATTTTAAGTTTGTTTAATTTTGGTTTAATTAATTTGTTTTCTTTATTTTCATATTTGCATTTTTAATTGCGTTAATTGCTTTTAACTGCTTTAATTATTTTTGTAGGTACTTGCTTTTAATTGCTTGGAGCTTATAGTTTTTATTATTTTCAGTACTTTTAATTTCAAACTTAGTAGATCACCCATCATCAATTCATAATTTGCTAGGATATACTTAGGGTGAGATTAACCGGTAGTTAATTAGGCTAATCGACTTCTCTGTGGGACGATAACTCGAGACTCAAATCTCATTATTACTTGTATAACCCGTGCACTTGCGGCTAATACGTTTAGATCGTACCAATTGATAATGAGCATAAGAGGTGTTTGATAAATTGCCATAGTGAAGGAAATGGTGAACTAGAGGTGTTACGAGCCTGATACCGGATTAGTGTGAATCAATAGGATAGAAGGGTTCAATAAAATCCACGAGAAATGAATAGAGAAATTAAAATGGACTTAAGAGAAAGTGAGGCCATATAAGTGTAAATAAACCCAATAAGTCGAATCGAATATAATAAATGTGAGAATTGTGTTATATTGGGTTAAATTGATGTGATAAGTAATTTGTACAGCTTCGAAGATTTCGTTGGGAGCAAATAGGATCGCACGGTCGAGCAGCCCTAAGGAAGTGGAATTACTCTACGCAATTCCAAGTAAGGGAATTTTGTAAGCACCTAGAGATAGCTAGACATATTTTGAGGGTAATTATAGAGTATTGAAATTGTGTTGGTTTCCTAGAAAAGAAAACAATGGTTTGCGCAAACGATTTGGAATATGGATGATTTTGGTTTTGGAAGTGAATCTTGCAAAAAGGGGTAGTAAGGCTAATAATTGCATAAACCTCATGTTTTAATATTTTATGAAATAAATTGCTTTGGTTTAAGCAAATTGACGGATAGGCTGGCTATTTGATTTTCATAATTTCACAAAATAGAACGAGTCAGGTGCTGACTTTGATTTTGAATGTGTTGTGTTGAAATAGAGTAGCCTATCAGGTTTGTATGAATTAATCGTGCTGGAGCTTAGATCGCACTAGATTATAATGTTTTCAATATGCATGAAATGTGCTGGAGCCCAGCTCGCACCATATTTTGAGTTGATGATGTTTTACATGTCGTACTGGAGCTTCTGCTCGTACATGGATTTCTATTAATTTTCTTTTGCATATAACCGTAATGGAGCTATTGTAAACACCACAAATTTCCTACATTTAGATTAGATTATATAAAAACAAAAATAATAAATTTTAATGGAAGTATGAATATTCGTTGTAGGGCTCGAGGAGTATGGGAACCGAGAAGCCCGTGAATGACGGGGAACCCAAAATACAGGGAGTGACAATGCAAATACAAACACGGAGGGATTGGAAATTTTTAATTTATTAGTTGAAAATTATTGATGTAAAAACTTGTATCGAGAAGTTGTGAGGAATGATGAAATCCCGATAATATTCCATTTTGAAGTAATGAAAATTTTATGAAAACACGAATATTGTACAATTGAATAATTTTATTATATATATATATATATATATATATATATACTAAGACAAATTAAAATAAATAAATAATAATGTATATAACAAATATATGTTATGAAATATATAGGTATTAATAAATAAAACAAAACAACAAAATAAACAAACAAATATATATATATATATAAATTAATATATCTATTGAGCGGGAAAGCCAAGAAAAAAAAAAGAGAAGGAAGCTAGGTTGGCCGAGAAGGGGGAAGAAAGAAAAGAAAAGAAAGGGAGAAAGGAAAGGAAGGAGAGCTAGAGGCCGGCTGGGAGGAGAAAGGGAGAAAGGGAAGGAAGAAGAGGCAGAACCGAGGCTAAAGCTGGAAGCAGACCCGAGAGGGAGAAAGTTGGAGTAGAATCGAGACTGAAGTTGGAAGTAGACCCAAGAAGGAGAAAGCTGGAGTATAACCGAGGGGAGCTGAAAGCTGAAGCAGAACCGAGGGAGAGGAAGAAAGGAGAAGCAAAACCGAGAGGAAGAAAGCCGAAAGCAGACTGATAGAAGAGTTGAAGCAGACCGGGAGGAGAGCTGAAGCCAAAATCGAGAGGCTGGAACTAAAGCAAATTGAGAGCAGTATCGAAGCAGAAAAGAAAAAGGGAGAGAAGGAAACTGCAGTGAGCTGAGGACCTAAAACAGAGCAAGATTGGGGGTTGAAGCAGGGAATCGATGAAGCAGAAATGGTGACTGAATGAGGATGATGATGATGACGATGGAAGCCAAGCAGAGGAAGAAATCGATGGGAGGGTGAGGAAGTAATAACAGCAGCTGAAGAAGAAAGAAAAAACGGTGAGCAGTAGCCGGGGGGAGAGAAAGGAAAGAAGAAAAAGGAAAAAAGAAAGGAAAAAGAGGAAGGAAAGAAGAAAAAGGAAAAAGGAAAAAAAAGAAAAAAAAGAAAAGGGGATAGAGAAAAGCTGGAAATTGAAGAAAAAAAGATGGTAAATATATATATAATGTACATATATATATATATGTTGTGTTTATAAGCATGTATGTGTAAATTAAAATAGGTGCAAAATAAAAAGGGGAGAAATGAAAAGTAGACAAAAAAATGTAATAATGAATAATGAAAATAAATAATAAAATATATATGTGTGTATATACTTATGTGTATATATATATATATATGTATGTATATAATAAATGTGTGTGTTATCATATGTGCATACAAAAAAAATATATAAACACACATGTGTTAGCCTAGGTATGTACAATTATATGCACACACGAAGTAGTAGCGAATAAGATTACGATTTTGACGCATTATGGACAATTCGGATGAATAGGATACTAAGTATACAAATTTTGGTGTAGGAGAATTGTAGAAGGAGTTAAGGGAGACACGTAGAGGCGTCACTACTCGAACTCGAAATTTCTGATAAATCGAGGTAAGGGGTACAATTTAACTTAGTTCTGATAATGAATCCTTATTTCATTGATAAAAAGATTTTATGAAGCAGCATTATATTTTGAAATGATTTATAACTGCTTTCATACTTATGGAATGGTTTACGAAACATGATTTCGTATTAAGAAATATTCCCCGAGTACATCCATGTTTATGAAATAAATTTGACAATTTCAAAAGTATATAAAAAAAGGGGAAGGGGAAAAGAAATTTTTAAGACTATAGGCTTCATGCATGGCTACTCTTGTGGTGTTCCGGCTCCACCACTTGAGTGCCGATACGTAAGGCCCTTGTAGCACTTGACTCTACCTGTGTGGAAGATGTCTTGCTACTTGTGGTTTATGATGATGATGTTTTGGTAGTATCTCGTGCCCGCGCAGCACGCATGTATGTTTCCCTCACGGAGAGTGCCTTTGGTGCCCGTGCCCAGCTAGGTGCTAGAGAAAGTAAGAAAGATAGATACAACCCATATTTTTATGAAAGTGCTATACGACCCTGATCCAGTGCCCACTTACCATGGCCATAGGTATGATGACTCTCTACGGAGACTGACACGTATCGCATGACTTAGTTATAGCCTAGTCTCCTCGATTTGATTATGAATATCGACTATGATGAATGAATAGGTATTACATGATACATACGATAATTGGTTACGACCGATATGCTTCATGAAATGCTTATGAAATATTTATGAAAGGTTCATGAAATGTTTATGAAATGTTCATGAAATGCTTATGAAATGTTTATGAAAGGTTCATGAAATGTTTATGAAAGGTCCATGAAATGTTTATGAAATGATTATGAAATGTTTATGAAATGTTTACGAAAGGTTTATGAAATGTTTACGAAACGTTTATGAACCCGATGGTTTTAAGAACTCATTCATGAACAACGAAAAAGTTGTAAAATGGTTAAGCATGTTATTTGTTTTAAAGACACGCATGTTTTATGATTTTTATGATGATCACGCGCGAAATGACAATTTATGTATTTCAGTAAAGTTTGGTTCTATGAACGATTTCACATGCTTTTATATATCAGAACTGCTTTAAGAGTATTATCTTACTGGGCTTTTCCCCAAAAGCTCACCCCTCTACCTCTCTGACCATTTGCAGTGATCCGTGGGCGCTACCTACCGCGTACACGACGTAGGCTATGGGAAAGAGCTACCCTAGGCTACTTTTTATACACGTAGAAAGGTATACAATTACATTCTTATACCAAACATACTTGTATGCACAGACATATATTGGGAATATTTTGTTGGGATGTAATTTGTAAGGAAAACGATGTAAAGAATATGATTCTTGGGATTAGGTTTTAAGATAGTTGGTTTTAAATCGATATGGATGTATTGAGTTATACATGTGGATTTGGAAAGTATGCTTGGTAGTTGTGGATATCTAGGATTGTTGGAAAGCATGCTTGGTAGTTATGGATATCTAGGGTTGTCAAAACAACTAAATTGCAGGTGGGTAGGCTCATATATAAGCCGTTATGCTGCCGAAATTTCTATCGGCCATATAGGTTAAAGTATGGAAATTAAATAAAATTACGGATAAAGAATTAGGAAAAGTATTTTGACACTGTATAGGAATACAACCCAAGTGAATAAGGGAATAAGTAGGTAAATTAAGTTTAAAAAAAATTTCCCCTGATTTCAAGGGTCAAGGGTCGTTACAGTTTATGTGGTATCAGAGCGAAGGTTGTCTAGTACTGTCAGTGTCGAAAATAAGGATAAAATTACATCCCAAATGTTTGTGCTTGTCTAGTTGGAGGTAATGTATACCTAATGACTTTAAGGTTTGAACTTTGGAATTACGCGCAGGTATTAGATCACTTGCATGATGAGTGGAAGACGTGGACGTCTTCGGAGGTAGGCTCACCAACCTCCACCTCCTTCACCCGAGCCAGAGAGTCTTCGTACTCGTATGGCTCAGTTCGAGCAGCGATTGGAGCAGTGCCTCGAGCAAGTCTTGGAGTCGATAGCTGCCATGGTTGCCCAACATCTAGGGGTAAACGTTTCCAATTCAAATTCAACTGGCACGACACCAATTCCTACTCCAATGCCGACTCCTCTACAAGTACCACCACCTCCTCCTCCACAAATTCCTCCAGTACCTATGGTGCCTCAGCCTCTTATACAGGCCCGAAGGGAGGGGAGGGATATCAGTAGAATGAGGGATTTTCGGAAGATAAAGCCTCCAGCATTTAAGAGAAAAAACAGAGATAAGAGTAAGCGAACGGAGTTTGTGAGACAGGACTTTCGGAGGGGCCAGCCTAAGAGACAGAGGGCAGATAAGTCTCGAGCTAGGATTGATAGGCCCACGGCTCCTATAGCTACCCCACAGACTACCAGAGGCTTCCAGTAGTATGAGAGATTATGCACTAGTTATGGTAATTTCCATAGAGTTGCGTGTCACTGGTCCACAGGGAACTGCTTTAGGTGTGGACAGAAGGGACACCTGCTTAAAGATTGCCCACTGAATAAGGTTCCACAGCCCCCAGAGCTACCACGAAAACCGAAAAGGCAAGCTCTTCAGAGAGAAGTCCCACAGAGACAGGCTACCGTAGCAGAGAAAAGCAAGAAGCCTATCCCTCATGGAAGGGTCTTTACCTTAGACTGATATGGTGTGTAGGACTTGTGAAATCAATGTAGGAGATAGGATCATATTAGCATATCTAATCTGGTTGAGCATGTATGGCTTTGATATAATTTTGGGTATGGATTGGCTAGCCACCAACCGTGTAAGTTTAGATTGTTACACTAAGACTACAACCTTCTCCTTACCTAGTAAGTTTAATGTATGCTTTGCAGTTAAGGAATAAAGTGTATGATTTTGACTATTGATGAAAATTTTTTATGAACGTGTTGATGTGAAAGTTATATTGCATTCATCTCTGATACTAGTCGAGAATATCCAAGTATTCAGGACATATATGTGGTATGCAAGTTTTCGGATGTATTTCCTAAGGAACTACCGGGACTACCACCGGAGAGAGAGTTGGAATTCACTATAGATTTGGCACTAGAGACACAGCCAATCTTGAAGTCTCCTTACCAAATGTACTTTATGGATCTTGAGGAATTGAAAAAGGAGTTGTAAGAACTATTAGATAAAGAGAATGACGGAAAAGAAATCTACAAGGGAAATAGTGACAATGAAAGAGCACAGTCACTATACTGGAAGAATGAATCAGGGAACTAACGGTATAAATAATACTCTAAAGGTCGCACTGCTTACATGATTGATATAGATAGGGCATGTTCAAAGTATAGAAACATCTCTGTAAACAGGAAAGTTTTCTGACACATGATCAAATGATTTATCAAGTTACCCCTAAACTAAAAGGAGAAGTTCTAGAATTAATTTAGCAGGTGGTATCGAATTAATTACTCAAACCACTGTACTGAGTGACTTTGCTTGGATTAGAAATACTAAGAGAGCAATTATAAGAACTATATGAAAGGGAGATTTTCGAACCGAGTGACCCACTTTGGAGTGTACTGGTGTTAAATTTTAAGGAGACTTGGAGTCTCTTGGGTCACAGTGTATTAAGAATGGGTGTAAATAGGATTTCCCCAAATAGAGGTTACATGTTAATGAGAAAGATCCAAACTATTATGAAGATCCAGAGTTTGAGATATAAGGAAACTTTAGAATATGAATTACGTAATGAATCTAAGGATTGTAATTTCTATAGTCTTATGTTTTGAATGTGATACTTAATGGGAATAAGGAAAGAATTTTGCTATAGTTGATGTACGAAATGAGACAAGCTTTGAAATGACATAAATCTTGAATATACGAGTCATATTGGAATAAGAGATGTATGCAAGGTACGAATATCTCTAGAATGTGAAGTGATTTGGATCAAGTGATATAAATTAAGAATAAGTTCTCATTAAGGATAAAGGGGAAATTGTGATAAGTTTGGTGTCCCAAACGATGATGCCCTACGGCAAAGGATCTTAAAGGAGTCTCATTGTTCTCGGTACACCATGCACCCAAGAAGCACTAAGATGTACCATGATTTACGAAAGGTGTATTGGTGGGTCAGTACGAAAAAAAATGTAGCTGAGTTTGTGGCCAAGTGTCTGATTTTCCAACAGATTAAGATCGAACACCAAAGACCAGCGGGGTTACTTAAGTCTCTTCCAGTGCCTACCTGGAAATGGGAGCACATTACTATGGATTTCATTATGGGTTTACCAAGGACCCGAAAGGGGCATGATGCAATCTGGGTGATTGTAGACAGATTGACTAAGAGTGCCCATTTCCTAGCCATCAAAAGTACAGACTCCTTGAGAGCTTTAGCAGAGTTGAATGTGAGAGAGATAGCTCGATTACATGGGCCGCCCGTGAGCATTACATCAGATAGAGATTCCTGATTCACTTCTAGATTTTGGGCTCATTTTCATGAAGCCATGGGATCTCAGCTTAATTTGAGCACAACCTATCATCCTCAGACCGATGGTCAGTCCGAGAGGACCATTCAGACCTTAGAGGATCTGCTGAGGGCGTGTGTTTTGGAGTTTAAGGGCTCATGGGATGATCATCTACCTCTCGCAGAGTTTGCTTATAACAACAGCTATCATGCTAGCATCAGGATGGCACCTTATGAGGCCTTGTATGGTCAAAGATGTAGGTCTCCAGTGGCTTGGGAAGAAGTGGGTGACAGAAGGAGCTTGGCTCCTGAGTTGGTAGAACAGGCAGCGAAAGGTGTTCGGATAATCTGTGATAGACTTAAGACCGCACAAAGTAGACAGAAAAGTTATGCGGATAAGCATAGGCAGCCACTTGAGTTTCAGATTGGGGACTTCGTGTTTCTTAAGGTATCTCTGAGCAAGGGTATCATGCGGTTTGGGAAGAAGGGGAAGTTGAGTCCTCGCTTCATTGGCCTTTTTGAGATTCTAGAGAGAGTGGGAGACGTAGCCTACAGACTTGCCCTACCACTGCAGTTTTCTGGGGTACACAATGTCTTTCATGTCTCGATGTTAAGGAAGTATAATCTGGATCCCTCACACATCATTGAGTATGAGCCCTTGACCATCCAAGAGGATATAAGTTACGTTGAGCAACCTATCTGGATATTGGACAGAAAGGAAAAGGTACTTTGATCGAAGACGATACCTCTGGTAAAGGTTCTCTGGCAACACCATTCAATTGAGGAAGCTACATGGGAGCTAGAGAGCCTCATGAAGGAGAAGTACCCACACCTATTCTGATGGACCCGAATGAATTTGGAGGATCAAATTCTTTTAAGGTGGGGAGAATGTAAACAACACAAATTTCCTACATTTAGATTAGATTATATAAAAACAAAAATAATAAATTTTAATGGAAGTATGAATATTCGTTGTAGGGCTTGAGGAGTATGGGAACCGAGAAGCCCGTGAATGATGGGAACCCGAAATACAGGGAGTGACAAAGCAAATGCAAACACGGAGGGATTGGAAAATTTTAATTTATTAGTTGAAAATTGTTGATGTAAAAACTTGTATCGGGAAGTTGTGAGGAATGATGAAATCTCGATAATATTTCATTTTGAAGTAATGAAAATTTTATGAAAACATGAATATTGTACAATTGAATAATTTTTTTAAATATATATATATATATACTAAGACAAATTAAAATAAATAAATAATAATATATATAACAAATATATGTTATGAAATATATAGGTATTAATAAATAGAACAAAACAACAAAATAAACAAACAAATATATATATATAAATTAATATAATATATATATATATGTGTACGGAATTGGCTTCCAAAGGAAGCCAATTCCACACCCTATTGTTTCAAAGGCAAAATTGCCTCTATTGAGCGGGAAAGCCAAGAAAAAAAACAAGAGAAGGAAGCTAGGTTGGCCGAGAAGGGGGAAGAAAGAAAAAAAAAAGAAAGAAGAAAAGAAAAGGAGAAAAGGAAAGGAATGAGAGGCAGAGGTCAGCTGGAAGGAGAAAGGGAGAAAGGAAAGGAAGAAGAGGCAGAACCGAGGCTGAAGTTGGAAGGAGACCCGAGAAGGAGAAAGTTGGAGCAGAATCGAGATTGAAGTTGGAAGTAGACCCGAGAGGGAGAAAGCTGGAGCAGAACCGAGGGGAGCTGAAAGCTGAAGCAGAACCGAGGGAGAGGAAGAAAGGAGAAGCAAACCGAGAGGAAGAAAGCTAGAAGCAGACTGATAGAAGAGCTGAAGCAAACCGGGAGGAGAGCTGAAGCAAAATTCGAGAGGCTGGAACTGAAGCAAATCGAGAGCAGTATCGAAGCAGAAAAGAAAGCGGGAGAGAAGGAAACTGCAGTGAGCCGAGGACCTGAAACAGAGCAAGATTGGGGGCTGAAGCAGGGAATCGGTGAAGCAGAAATGGTGACTGAATGAGGATGATAATGATGATGATGGAAGCCAAGCAGAGGAAGAAATCGGTGGGGAGGTGAGGAAGCAATAACAGCTGCTGGAGAAGAAAGAAAAAAACGGTGAGCAGTAGTCGGGGGGAGAGAAAGGAAAGAAGAAAAAGGAAAAAAGAAAGGAAAAAGAGAAAGGAAAGAAGAAAAAGGAAAAAGAAAGGAAAAAGGAAAAAAAGGAAAAGAAAAGAAAAGGGGATAGAAGAAAAGCTGAAAATTGAAGAAAAAAAAGAAGGTAATATATATATTTATATATGTTGTGTTTATAAGCATGTATGTGTAAATTAAAATAGGTGCAAAATAAAAAGGGAGAAATGAAAAGTAGACAAAAAAATGTAATAATGAATAATGAAAATAAATAATAAAATATATGTGTGTATATACTTATGTATATATATATATATATATATATATATATATATATATATATATATAAATGTATGTATATAATAAATGTGTGTGTTAGTATATGTGCATACAAAAAATATAAACACACATGTGTTAGCATAGGTATGTACAATTATATACACACACGAAGTAGTAGCGAATAAGATTACGATTTTGATGCATTGTGGACAATTCGGATGAATAGGATACTAAGTATACAAATTTCGGTGTAAGAGAATCGTAGAAGGAGTTAAGGGAGACACTTGGAGGCGTCACTACTCGAACTTGAAATTTCTGATAAATCGAGGTAAGGGGTACAATTTAACTTAGTTCTGATAATGAATCCTTATTTCATTGATAAAAATATTTTATGTAGCAGCATTATATTTTGAAATGATTTATAACTGCTTTCATACTTATGGAATGGTTTACGAAACATGATTTCGTTTTAAGAAATATTCCCTGAGTACATCCATGTTTATGAAATGAATTTGACAATTTCAAAAGTATATAAAAAAAAGGGAAAGGGGAAAAGAAATTTTTGAGACTATAGGCTTCATGCATGGCTACTTCTTGTGGTGTTCCGGCTCCAATTGTAAGGCTCATTAGGATTAAATATCTAACCTTAGTTAAAGCTAACTATGACTCATTAGTTAACTCATTAGGTGACTCATAACTAAACCTTAGGAAGTCAATTATAATAGCTGGAAAGTAAGGCTTAATGGCTAAGTTAATGGCTTATAAAATCAGCCACATCATTGTCATCTTCACCATACCATTCTCGTCTAGAAGAAGAAACCATTGATATACATTCATCTAAGCTTTCTCTCACTAGAAATCACTAGGAATTAGGCATATTTGGAACTTTCATTCTTCATGAAAGTTGTTCCAAATTGAGAGGAGAGTGACATGTGTTGGAATTGGCTATCAAGAAGCCATAGTGTGCAAACTGTGAGGCTCCAAAGTTTTGGCCAAGTGTGAACACAAATACTAGGTATATTTTGAAGCTTTCAAATTCATATATGTTAATGTATGAATGATTTTAAGTATATTGGTATATGTTTTAAGCATTGAAACATATGAAATCACTATGATCATGGTTAGGCCGAGAGTGAGTAATGAAATATTGATGAATGCACATATGATTTTAAGGCACAAATGAGATGATATACATGTGTTAATGATTATGGTATAGTTAGAATTAATCAATGTGATTAATTGATACATGTATTTAGTTGGCAATCAAGGTGTTTGATAAAATGCCTAAATGAACTATATGAAGCTTAAGAACATTGCCAACCAAGTGTTTCTGAAAATGCCTAAGTGAATTGGCTAAACAAATGGACATGGACGGCATGCCATGGTGTGACCGACGGCATGGGATGCTCTCGGCCATGGCATGAGGCCGAGAAGTCCAATGGGCCAAGCCCAATTATTTTAGGCCCAATGTGATGTAATGGGTCTCGAATAAGCCCAATAAGAGTTGGTGGGCCCCACAAGCCCAATAGGCCTAATTAAAATGAATAGTAAAATGGAAATGGGCTTAAGGTATAGTTAGGCCCATTAAGGTTTATTAAAGTCCATTAAGGGAAATAGATTGTATTTAATGTGAAATACAGTAGGAAAAATATAATTAACCTGATAAATGGTTATATGCAGCTCCATAGATTATTGGAGGAGCAAATCGGACTACTGGATCGAGCAGCGTTGAGAAAGTAAAATTTCTCGAGTGATTGCAGGTAAGAGACTTTTGTGAGTAGTTAGAGATACCTGCACGTATTTTCGTCTGTTTTTACATTCACTTAAAAACTTTGAGGGTCAGAGAAAGTGAATAATAATTATTGTGACCCAACAGTGGCAAATTACGATTTTACCCTTAGTTAGGAAAAAAGTCAACTTTTGTGAAAAGTTATAAAAAGCATGGAAACCACCATTTTGATTATTTTTGCTATTGTTTAGCAACATAGCAGGTAGATTGGCTAATGATTTTAAGGTTGATGTGAATTAAACACACTTTATAGTGCTGATTTTGATATTTTGAAAAACATACCTTTTTAAAGAGTCATCTATCGAATTATGTGAGAATAAAATCGTGCTAGAGCACAGCTCGCACTTGATTTCATATATTTTCCACATATATTAGTGCTGATGTATGATTCGCACTAGATTTCCATGACATGCATGATAGAGTGCTGGAGTTATTACTCGTACTCAGTTTTATATTATTTATGCATGAGAGAGTGCTGGAGCGATTAGCTCATACTCGAATTTTACATGAGACACATGACAGAGTGCTAGAGCGTTGCTCGTACTTGATTCTTCATGATTTATACATGACATAGTACTTGAGCTATTGATCATACTTGATTTGATGAGTTTTGTACATAGCATGGTACTAAAGTTATTGCTTGTACTTGATTTGAAACATGAACTATGCATTGACCTAGTTGCTGGAGGTTTACTCGCACTAGTGTTTGAGCTTTTGATGTGAAACAGTGTTTGAGCGGAGTGTCGACTGTGAGTCGCGCTCAAAGGCGTGCACTGCATTTTATGTGATATATAAGACATGTTGAAAAACCGTGCTTGATTTCCTCGTATAGGCTGAGTGTCACACTATGAGATGTTCGCATGTGGATTTAGAGACGTGATATGTATATTCCATGGTTTGAGGGCTAAGACCTATGGCAGGCACCTTGACTATGATGCAGAGTCCACAGAGTACGTTGTACCGTGCGAGTGGTGTGGAGTACACTGTATCGTGTGGTGTTGTGGAGTTGAAGAGTTGATAGCTGGTGGTTGTGATGGACTGACCCCCCTCCCATTGCAGCAGTGATGCCTCGCACACTAGGATTCCGTGTAGCCTGGGATCACCATTTTAGGATATGGCCATAGTCTAGGATATTATTGCATTTCACCACAGAGTCTCACATGATATATCACTTGACTGATTTATTTATGATACTGATAGACCTGAGGGATGGGTCGAAAATCCAATTTTTGTGTTGTGAATGATTTAAATGCCATATTTACTGTGATTTAAATAAACATGACATGATTTATCTAAAGGCATTGTGATATTATAAAGATGCATTATTTTACACTACATGCCTACATTTGAGAACGAAAGCATGATTTCTGTGCATGGGATTTAATCTGTACAAGTGTATATATATATATATATTTAAAGACATGCTTTTAAAATAAGTTAAGGAAATGATGTTTTCAAGGCATATCATTATTTTGAGTAGATAGTGTAGATGTCTACTTGCTTGTGAGTTGAGTAGGTTAAGGCAGTTCCAGGAGTTGAAACCTCTAGTATTTAGAGGAGTGAAGGACTCGGTTGTTATTAAGGATTAAGTATATGAAATGGAGAAGTTGTATGGGTTCTTCAGATGCACATCGACTGAGAAAGTTACCTTTGTCGTATTTATGTTGAAAGGCGAGGCAGAACACTAGTGGAGATCAACCGTATCTATTCTGAGGGCCCGACACTCAGTGATCACATGGAAGATATTCATGGAGGCCTTTAGGAGACAATATATTCCAGCAACTACATGGAGGAAGTTGCGGATGGAATTTATGAACTTGGTTCAGGGTAACCGCTCCGTTGACAAATATGAGTCCAAGTTCATATCCTTGGGGAGGTATGACCCTGACACGTTGAGCAGTGAGGCTATGAAGGTCCAAAAATTCATGGATGGACTGAGACAAGCCATCAAATCTAGATTGGCTCCGTTCGACATCCTCACTTCTAAAAAGGCAGTGCACAGGGGGCAGCTATGTGAACGAGACTTTGAACAGAATGCCTCTACATTTGGAAAGGTTAGTGGCAAGAGAGATACAGACCGAAAAAGATCTAAGGTTGATAGATTAGTCAGGAGAGGAGGCTAGAGACTATTTGAGAAGAGGCCCAAGATTGAGGAGGTACAAGAAAGAGCTGCTAAACCTCCTGTGTACCCAGCTTTAGCTCCACCGAGGGGTGTAGTCATTGGAGGACCACGGCCTACTACCGATTAGTGTAGGAGATGTGGTAGATTTCATGGTACCAGGCCTTATTCGACAACCCTTGTTGTGTGTTACAGATGTGGGAAGCCAAGGCATATCATGAGGTACTGTCTAGAGATGATAGAACTGCCTCACAGAAGGACAAAGAGCCAGAAAGAGCCTCGGTTAAGACATCTGCTCCAAGGAGGAGAGCTACAGTTAAGGAAAAAGAGAAACAGAAGGTTGGCATAGGGTGAGTACATGCACTGGACCAAGACACCGCAGACGCTTCAACGGATGTGATTAAAGGTACCATCCTAATTTTTTATTTAGAAACATTTGTATTGTTTGGTCCTGGTGCCATGCATTTAAGTTATTAAATCATGTAAAGCCCACATTGTTAGAAAGAATATGGATGATTTCTACACCTATGAGTAATAGTCAGTTTGTCATACCCGTATTTTATGTAGCTTATACCTTATGATTCCTATGTGTATGAAGACTCTATTGTTATAGTTGAATCATAAGAAGAGTATTTACTAGACTTAAAGTGTTAGTGAAATGATTTAACACGCAAAAGCTACATAAAATGCCTAATGTGAGCTATAAGTGTCACAGGCTAAACCAAGTGGATCTAAATCATTCTGACTGAAAATAAGAACTTAAAATGAGAAAGTATAAAGAGCTCATGAAGGAAAGTCAGCTTGATTTAGTACCGAACATAGAAAACGAGAGTAAAAGCTAAAAAGGTTAAAATGGACCTTTTTGGCGAGATAAGGTGTTTCGGGTGAAATTATCCACCGGGAACGGTTGAAACATAAAGATGAGAGTGTAAGACATAAGATATGACACTTTCGGAATTTTGAGAAAAAGTCAACTTGGTCAATGGTTAAGGAAAAAGTCAACTATAGTTAAGAAAGTGGACTTTTACCATAGTTGACTAATCATGGTTAAAAATTAACCTAAGTGTGGAGAAAAAATTGGGGAAAAATATTTTTGGCTAGAATACAAGATAATCATCCCCGGAAGTAAGAAAAATTTATTCGGAAGGATTCCAGATTAAATTTAATGGTTAAAAACGTAATGGGCCTAAGGTGAAAATTTTAAAGCCCATTAAGGTATACTAAACGTATATCGAAATTCTTAAGTCCTTTAGACCAAATTGTTGGACCAATTGATTGGCCAAATATTTAGACAATTAAAGGCCCGAGATATAGTAAAAATTTCAGCCCGAAATCCCATTAAGAAAGCCCAAACCAAGAAGCCCAAATGGAAAGCCCATGAGATAAATATCTAACCATAGTTAAAGCTAACCATGACTCATAAGGTGACTCATTAGGTGACTCATGGCTAAGGCTTAGAAAGTCAAGCTTAATCGCTGGAAAGCAAAGCTTAATGGCTAAGTAAGTGTCTTATAAAATCAGCCACACCATTGTCATCTTCATCACACCAAATTCAGCTAGAAGAAGAAACCATTGAAACAAATTATCCAAGCTTTCTATCACTAGAAATCACTAGGAATTAGGCATATTTGGAACTTTCATCCTTCATAGAAGTTGTTCCAAATTGAAAGGAGGGTGACATATGTTAGAATTGGCTATCAAGGAGCCATAGAGTGCAAACCGTGAGCCTCCAAAGTTTCGGCCAAGGGTGAACACAACAATTGGCATATTTTCAAGTTTTCAATTTCATATATGTTAATGTATGAATGATTTTAAGTATATTGGTATATGTTTTAAGCATTGAAACATATTAAATCACTATGATGTTGGTTAGGCCGAGAGTGAGTAGTGAGATATTGATTTATGTCCATATGATTTTAAGGCATAAATGGATTAATGTACATGTGTTAATGATTATGGTGTAATTAGAATTAATCAATTTGATTAATTAATACATGTAATTAGTTGGCAATCAAGGTGTTTGATAAAATGCCTAAATGAACTATATGATGTTTAGGAATGTTGCCAACCAAGTGTTTGTGGAAATGCCTAAGTGAATTGGCTAAGAAAGAGACATGGCCAGCATGCCATGGTGTAACCGATGGCATGGGTAGCTCTCAGCCATGGCATGTGGTCGAGAGGCCCAATGGGCCAAGCCCAAATTTTTTAGGTCCAATGTGATGAAATGGGTCTAGAACAAGCCCAATAAGATTTGGTGGGCCCCACAAGCCCAATAGGCCCAACGAAAATGAATAGTAAAATGAAAATGGGCTTAAGGCATAGTTAGACCCATTAAGGATTATTAAAGCCCATTAAGGGAAATATACTGTATTTAATATGAAATACAGTAGGAAAAGTGTAATTAACCTGATAAATGGTTATATACAGCTCCAGAGAGTATTAGAGAAGCAAATCGGACTGCTAAAACGAGCAGCGCAGAGAAAGTGAAATTTCTCGAGTGATTGCAGGTAAGGGACTTTTGTGAGTAGTTAGAGATACCTGCACGTATTTTCGTCTGCTTTTACATTCACTTAAAAACTCTGAGGGTTAGAGAAAGTGAATAATAATTATTGCGACCCGATAGTGGCAAATTATGATTTTGCCCTTAGTTAGTCAAAAAGTCAACTTTTGTGAAAAGTTGTAAAAAGCATGGAAACCACTATTTTGAGAGTTTAACTGCTGTTTAGCAGGAGAATAAATAGATGGGCTAATGATTTTAAGGTTGATGTGAAATAAGCACACTTTATAGTGCTGATTTTGATATTTTGTAAAACATCCCTTTTTAAAAGAGCCATCTATCATATTATGTGAGAATGAATCGTGCTGGAGCACAGCTCGCACTAGATTTCATATAATTTCCACATATATTAGTGCTGGATTTTGATTCGCACTAGATTTCCATGACATGCATGATAGAGTACTGGAGTTATTACTCATACTCAGTTTTATATGACATATGCATGAGAGAGTGCTGGAGCGATTAGCTCGTACTCGAGTTTTCATGAGATGCATGACAGAGTGCTGGAGTGTTGCTCGTACTCGATTCTTCATGGTTTATACATGACATAGTACTGGAGCTATTGCTCGTACTTGATTTGATGATATTGTGCATAGCATGGTACTGGAGCTATTGCTCGTACTTGATTTAATACATGAACTATGCATTGACCTAGTTGCTGGATGTTTACTCACACTAGAGTTGAGTTTATGATGTGAAACAGTGTTTAAGCGGAGTGTCGACTATGAGTCGCGCTCAAAGGCGCGCACTGTATGTGATATATAATACATGTTGAAACCCATGCTTGATTCCTTGTGTAGACTGAGTGTCACACTATGTGAGAGGATATACGCATGAGGATACTAGAGGCGTGGTATGATATTCCATGGTTTGAGGGCTAAGACCTATGGCAGGCACCCCGACTGTGATGTAGGGTCCACGGAGTACGTTGTACCGTGCGAGTGGCATGGAGTACACTGTACCGTGTGATGTTGTGGAGTTGAGGAGGATATAGCTGGCGGTTGTGATGGACTGACCCCCCTTCCATTGCAGCAGTGATGCCCCGCACACCGAGATCTGTGTTGCTTGGGATCACATGTCGGATATGATCATAGTCCAGGATACTATTTACATTTCACCACAGAGTCTCACATGATATATCACTTGATTTACTGATTTAAATTGCGGACAGACCTGAGGGATGGGTCGGACTCCGATTTTGTGATGTGAATGATTTAAATGCCATATTTATTGTGATTTAAATATACCTGGCATGATTTATCTAAAGGCGTGATTTATATAAAGATGCATTGTTTTGCATTACATGCCTACATTTGAGAAAGAAAGCATGATTTCTGTGCATGGGATTAAATCTGTACAAGTATACATATATATATATATAAAGACATGCTTTTAAAGTGAGTTAAGGAAATAATGTTTTCAAGGCATAGCATTATTTTGAGTAGATAGTGTAGATATCTACTTGCTTGCCTGATTTCCTTACTGAGCGCGTTGTATGCTCACCCCCTTTCTTTACATCTCTCTACAGAGCATCAACAGTAGAGCGAGAGCTATTGAGGGATAGTATTCCTGAGTCCACTGCTAATTCCTATCGACTGCCAGGTATACAGATTTTGTACGGTTATATATCTAAACATAGAAACAGCACAGTGATGTATACGATATATATTATGGGGAATGTGATTGTATTAGATTTATATAATCTTACATGTATTATAAAAGAAGTTAAAGTCAAAATATATTGACATGTATGTATGAAAATGGATGATGTGGTAAGCGAGAATTCTGACATCGAATCACAGCCCAACCATTGAAGAAAGGAAAGGTAAGTTAAAAATGCAAAAAATTTGTAGTGGTTTTTTGTTAAGTCATGGATTGAGAACGGGTCTTGACACAGTTGACTGAGTATGTATATAGGAATTGTAAGTTGAAGATAGGGAGAAAAGATATGACAGCCGATTTGATTCTATTAAGTATAAGCGATTTTGATGTAATTTTAGGAATGGATCGGTTGGCTACAAATCATGTTATTTTGGATTGTTATGCAAAGACAGTGATGTTTTCAGAGATAGTTAACCTTATTGTAAGTTTTTTTGAAAGGAAATGAAAGAACATGATTATTGTAAATGAGAAGAGTATAATTTTAATCCACCATATTTAAGAGATGAATTCATTTATTAATTTTGAATGTTAATGTGATGACTTATGTTGCTAATGGTGGAAAGGATAATGTGAAGGGTTCATTGTATACATGGTTGACATAGATAAGGCACATCCGGAATTGAGAGACATTATAGTAGTTGCAGAATTTCCTGATGTCATTTCGAACGATTTACCAGGGCTACCACCTGATAGGGAAATAGAGTTTTGCATAGAGTTGGTACCTAGTACAGAGCAGATATCTAAGCCACTGTATAGAATGGCTCCGATTGAGTTGGAAGAGCTAAAGAAGTAGTTACAAGAGTTGCTAGAGAAGGAGTTTATTAGAACGAGCGTCTCACCTTGGGAAGCTCCGGTGCTATTTGTGAGGAAGAAGGACGAGAGCCTCCGACTGTGTATAGATTACCGGTTGTTGAATAAGGCCACTATTAAGAACAAGTACCCCATCCCATGCATTGATGATTTGCTGTATCAGCTTTCAAGAGCACAGGTCTTTTCTAAGATAAATCTGCGATCTGGGTACCATCAGTTAAGGATACGAAGTGGAGATGTACCCAAAACAGCATTTCGTACCCGTTATGGCCATTACGAGTTCTCGGTTATGCCATTCAAATTGATGAATGCCCCCTGCAACATTTATGGCTTTGATGAAATGTATTTAAGCCATACCTGGATCAATTTATGATAGTGTTTATTAATGACATATTAGTTTATTCCAAGTCCAGGGAAGATCATGAGTTGCATTTGAGGATAGTTCTGCAGACCCTCCGATAGAAGGAATTATATGCCAAACTCAGTAAGTGCTACGTTTGGTTGGAGCAGATCTCATTTCTGGGCCATGTTGTATCGAGGGATGGGGTATCAGTAGATCCATCCAAGATTAAGGCAGTTGTACAGTGCGAACAGCTCAAGACAGTCACTGAGATCAGGAGTTTTCTGGGATTGGCGGGGTAGTATCGGATATTTGTAGAGGATTTTTCCAGACTAGCTGCTCCATTAACACTTCTCACGCGGAAGGATGTTAAGTTTGTGTGGGACGAGGCATGTGACAGGAGTTTTCAGGAGCTTAAGTGCCGGTTGACCACTACGCGGATTCTCACCATTCCTACCAGCTCAGGAGGTTTCTCTGTGTATACGGATGCATCACACTAGGGACTGGGATGTGTACTTATGCAGGATGGAAAGGTAGTTGCCTGTGGATCCAGATAGTTGAAGGATCACAAGAGGAACTATCCGACTCATGATTTAGAGTTGGCGGCCATATTATTTGCATTAAAGATATGGCGCCACTATCTCTATGGTGAGAAATTTTAGGTATATACGAATCACAAGAGCCTTAAGTATCTGTTTTCATAGAAAGAGCTGAATATGAGATAGAGAAGATGGCTCAAACTCCCGAAGGACTATGATTGTGAAATCATGAACCACCCGGGTAAAGCAAATGTAATTGTCAATGCCTTGAGCAGGAAGAACCTCGGGTTGGTGTTTTATATGATGGTTTGGGAACATAAGTTGTTAGAGCAATTTACGAACCTCAATTTGGATGTAGCCCCACCTAATACAGAAAGATCTGATATTGTGGCTAGTTTGAGATTGGAGCTAAAGTTGATTAGTCATATTCGACAGGCTCAGCAGAGTGATTGACAGTGTACCGATTGGTTGAGACAAGTACAGACAGATGTGAGCACTAATTATGAGTTGAGTACAGATGGATTATTGAGGTTCAGGGGCAGGATATGTGTTCTCGAGGATTCAGAGATTAGGAGATTAATTTTATTAGAGGCTCACTCGTCGAGGTATACGATACATTCGGGAAGTACCAAGATGTATCAAAACCTTCAGAATGTTTATTGGTGGTCTGGAATGAAGAGAGACATTGTTGAATATGTCGCTAGATGTATCATCTGTCAGCAGGTGAAGATAGAGCATCAGAAGCCTACAGGGTTATTGCAGCCTCTACCGATACCTAAATAGAAGTGGGAGCACATCACCAAGGATTTTGTGATGGGTTTACCGAAGACCCGCAAAGGTCATGATGCCATTTGGGTGATTGTGGATCGGTTGACGAAGTTAGCCCATTTCTTAGCTATGAGAGCTACCAATACTTTGAGTCAGTTGGTGAACTTATATGTTCGAGAGATATTCGGTTGCATGGTGTTCCAGTGAGCATTGTTTCTTATCAGGATGCCTACTTCACTTACCATTTCTGGGAACATTTTCAGGAAGCGATAGGGACCCAATTGAGTTTTAGCACCGCTTTTCATCCTTAGACAGATGGTCAGTCAGAGAGGACTATACAGACCCTGGAGGATATGTTAAGAGCGTGTGTGCTAAATTTTAGAGGCTCATAGGATGATCACCTACCGTTAGCCTAGTTCGCCTATAATAACAACTATCATGCGAGTATCGGGATGGCACCATATGAGGCATTGTATGGATGCAGATGTCGATCCCCTATTGGATGGGAAGAGGTTGGTGACACACAAATTGTTGCTCCCGATCTAGTACAGCAAGCTCTGAGGACATCCAGTTGATATGTGAGAGATTACGGACAGCTTAGAGCCGAAAAAAAAAAAAGTTATGCTGACAGGAGACAGAGACCACTGGAGTTTGCTATGGGTGAGTCAGTATTCTTGAGAGTTTCTCCCTCGAAAGGGATTATGAGGTTTGGTAAGAAGGGTAAGTTGAACCCTTGGTATATCAGACCCTTTGAGATTTTGGAGAGAGTGAGAGATAAGGCTTATAGGTTGGCATTGCCACCAGAGTTAGCAGGTGTTCATAACATCTTCCATGTCTCTATGCTTCAGAAATATCATCTGGACCCGGCACATGTGATAAGATATAAGCCATTAGAAGTCAATGAGAGTATAACGTATGTTGAGAAGCCAGTTCGAATATCGGATAGGAAAGAGAAGGTGCTGAGGTCGAAGACGATTCCCTTAGTTAAAGTTCTTTGGCAATATCACACTCCGGAGGAAGCTACATGGGAATTGGAGAGCATGATACAAGAGAAGTACCCGGAATTGTTCTCAGGTTAGCTTAGTTCCAATTTGGAGGACCAAATTTCTTGAAGGAATGGAGGAATGTAAGACCCATAAATTTCTATGTAATCTTATGATTTCCATGATGTACAAACAATTATACAATATATATGAATCATAAGAATTGGATGTCTTTGAGTGTTAAGTGTGAATGAAATGCAAAATGGATATTGAAGTGATTGAATGAGAGTTTAACTTTGGAAAATCTGGGAAAATTGCAACTGGAATGCTGTAGAATACAGAGTAGATTGATCTCATTGCAAGGCAGATCGATCTCAAGTTGCCTCGGCTTGGACAAGATCGATCCCCTTCATAAGTCAGATCGATCTCTTGTTGCCTCTGGATAGGCCAGATCGATCTCTGAAGCTTTCTGCCTGAACCAGATCGATCCCACTCCATGAACAAAGATCGATCCCATTCCCTTGAATAGATCAATCTCATGCAATGGGCAGATCGATCTCATAGCCTGCAAGTCGAATTTTTGAAAGAGTTTAAGAAAGGGCAGATCGATCTCCTACCCTTGGAGATCGATCTCATAATGCGTTTTCTATAAAAACTTGGCAGTTGAATCTTCATTTCCATGAGACAACCCAAATTTCCCTCATTTTTAACAACAACCTAGTTTTCTCACTCTAGAATGCACCCTTTTACAAAAAGATTTGAGAAAAAACTATTTGAGCAAAGTTGTTCGTAGTGAGGAAGTAAAAAACATAGTTAAAGATTGGAAGCTCAAACCTTGGATTGAAGGAGAAAAGAGGGTTTTTTCCCCATTTTGGAAAAAAGAGGAAAGAAGTCAAGCTAGGTAAGATTTCAATACACCATCTTCTAGTATGTTAATGTAGACATTTTGATGAGTAGATTGGTGTATATAATGTTGGATGAAATATTCATTTACATGCTTAAAACACCATGACCTAGAATGAGTTTAGTGAGAGAAAATTGAAATGGCATGGAGTTGATGATGATTTAAGCATGTATAGATGATTCTAATATAGTTTTGTGAAATATATATGTTGGAATAGATGATGATTGATAATGGGCATAAGAGGTGTTTGATAAATTGCCATAGTGATGGAAATGATGAACTAGAGGTGTTACGAGCTTGATACCAGATTAGTGTCAATCAATAGGCCTGAAGAGTTCAATAAAATCCTCGAGAAATGAATAGAGCAATTAAAATGGACTTAAGAGGAAGACCTTATAAGTGTAAATAAACCCAAAAAGTTGAATCGAATATAATAAACGCGAGAATTGTGTTGTATTGGGTTACATTGATGTAATAAGTAATTTGTACAGCTCAGGAGATTTCGTTGGGAGTAGATAGGATTACGCGATCGAGCAGCCCTAAGGAAGTGGAATTACTTGACGCAATTCCAGGTAAGGAAATTTTGTAAGCACCTAGAGATAGTTGCACGTATTTTGAGGGTAATTATAGGGTATTGAATTTATGTTAGTTATCTAGAATAAACCTCATGTTTTAATATTTTATGAAATAAATTGCTTTGGTTTAAGCAAATTGACGGATAGACTGGCTATTTGATTTCCATAATTTCACAAAATAGCACTAGTCAAGTGCTGACTTTGATTTTGAACGTGTTATGTTGAAATAGAGCCGCCTATCAAGTTTGTATGAATTAATCGTGCTGGAACTTAGCTCGCACTGGATTCTAATGTTTTCAATATGCATGAAATGTGTTGGAGCCCAACTCGCACCATATTTTGAGTTGATGATGTTTTACAAGTCGTACTGGAGCTTCTGCTCGTACGTGGATTTTCATTGATTTTCTTATGCATATAACCGTACTGGAGCTATACTCGTACGTGATTTTCTCATTAATTTTTATGCATAAAGTCATACTAGAGCGTTGCTCGTACGAGAGAATTTATTGATGATACATGAATCATGCTAGAGCTTAGCTCGCACTGGTTTTCACACTGTGATATGTAATAAGTCGTGCTGGATACCTCATGTAGACTATGTGTCACACGGATGAGATGCCCGCACGAGCCGTGCTGGATGCCTCGTGTAGACTACTAGTCACACAGATGAGATGCTCGCACGTGCACTTGAGACGAGTAGGCTATACATGTCATGGGGTAGATAAAACCTATGGCAGGCACCCCCAACCATAATATGGGTCCACAGAGTACGTTGTACCATGTATATCACATGGAGTACACTGTACCATGAGGTTATGGTGTTGATTTGAAAGTCTGGCATAGGACTAACTCACATCCATTCTAGCATGATGCCCCGCACACCGGGATCCATGTGGTCTAGGATGATAATGACATAGTTGGCCAACAAAGTCCTCAATTTTATAGTGACCACCTGTCTCACATGATATCACATAGTTTTATATACTGAGTATGATTTGTGTTATCTAAGGTAGACCCGAGGGAGGGGTCGGGCCTTGAAGGATGTTTTTTTAAGAGATGGTATCGTTGTTTGTGACGAGTTTTACTATGTTTTAAGAAAGTGCTAAATCCTGAGGGATTGTTTTATGATGAGTTTTATTACGATGAGCATGAGAAGTTTTACATGATGGTTTTCCATGTTTACATGCCTATTTTCATGTTTTTCAGTACATGATATATGTATATACATGTGGCATAGTTTTAATATTTCCTCATGCTCTAGACATTAATGATCTTTATGCATGACATTATAAGTATGTAGATAGTGTAGTTATCTATCATGCTTGCATTATTGCCTTACTGAGCATGTGGTTGCTCATTCCTTTCATTTCCCCCTCTACAGAGCGCACATAGTAGCATAGTGAAGGACTGATGTGACGCCCCGAAAACGCGGAAAATAGGGCTAATTTAAAACTTTTTACTCATTAATTCACAATTAAGGGTGCATTCCTGTGCAGTGTCATACATCATCATAATTATCATGCCTCAAGATCTCATCATATTATAGTATATATTGTATTATATACATTACTCAATTCCAAGTTAATTAATCCTAATACATCTCGTACATCACTGTACAATAAGTGTCTGTAAATATAACTCTAGCTTGGGTACATGAATAGTAAATATCTACCTCAGTACACAAAATACGGCCTGGAGCTCAAGTCCTCCACTAGCCTCTAACCCGTACGTCACAGGGAACTCACTTCACTTGAAGCGATCTGGGGGGAAGAGAAAACAGGGTGAGCTTCCAAATCGCTCAGTAAGGGGGGTAAGGGAACTCAGTTATATAAACCATATCACGCATCACAAATATGTATTTGTTTATGAAGCTCATTTGAAATCGTAGCATGAAAGTTCTCAAAACATCATCATCTCATAACTCATGAATCATGTGAAAACATGAAGGTAAAAAGGCTCAATATCGAGCACTCACAAGCATGTGTAAATATATGCGATAATGGCTGTTCTCAAAATACGTGATAAAAATCACCTCAGTAAATAGCACGTGACAAGGTCACAAAACACAACTCATGTGTAAAATGAGACTAGGCAATAAAACTCAATTAAAACTCGTCATGGCACATCAAATATGTAATCTCCTCTGGGTGCGCATCCCAGGCATCCTCGTATAGAGGGAACGTCGACAATATGGTCGTATGCATGGTATATTAGACTTATATGTTACCAGAACAAGGCCCGGCCTTACATGGTACCAGAGCAATGCCTCGCCTCATGCACACTATCACGTGGTCCCTGGGTCGGTTCCCAAGCGGCCCACTCTCTCGGTCTTACATGCTACCAAAGCAACGCCACCCAGCGTTACCAGAACGGGGGTCATCTCACGTTACCAAAACAGAGGCATCTCTCGTTACCAAAATGGAGGAATATCGGACTTACATGCTACCAGAGCAAGGCCTCCCAACGCTACCAAAGCGGAGGAATAATCGGACTTACATGTTACCAGAACAAGGCCTGTGGTCCCTGGGTCGGTTCCCAGGCGTCCCACTATATCGATCTTACATGCTACCAGAGCAAGGCCCGATGTGTATTCAACATGACACGCCTAAGTCTCAATCATTAGCCATTATCTTATAAAACGTTATTCCTTCACGTAGAACTCATAATGGTTTTCTCTCGTAAAACTCATTTAAAACATTTGTGTACTCAACACAAAACATGTTAAAACCGAGTTCCAACAGGCAAAACACGCACACATTTTCTCAAATCTCAATATCCCCTTAACGTAGAGCCCAATTTACTTTTCACGCAAACTCAAAGGTTTATAAAGCAATTTCACACTCAGCTTATAAACTCATAAAATAATGGGCTCCAACCGGCTATTAAAACCATGTGCAATTATATCACAACACAACACCAAACATGCTTGTATTCTCAAATCATGGTTCATGCTACAACGATTCATCAAAACACATACACAAATGGTTTAGTTTTCCCTTACCTCTTTGCACCTCGTATAGTGCAATCGTTTCCCCCGTATCACGGACTAGCCTCGCATTCCACTCTGGAACTCCCGATCTGTCCAAACGATGTTAAAACATCAATACTCATTATCACATCAACCGCAGTTCTCAAAATTGAGCATAATTGCTCACAACACCTCAAATTTCTCAATTCTCATAACTCCATCACAAACCACAATCTCGCTCACAACACCTCAACATTCTATATTTCCTATGCCACAATATCTATGCTAATACACCACATTGTCTAAATCTCCATTTATAACTCAAAATTCCTAAATTTACCAAAGTTGCTAAATATCATCATCACTCCAACTACATTGTAATTTCATCAATCCCTAATCATTTTTCAGCTATTTCAACACAATGCCAACAACTATCATCACCAAAATCATCTCAAATATAAGGATCGAAGTTTAGAAATTACCCAAAACTTGTGGAGAGCTTATCTCTTACCTCGATTCAATCCGTCTTACGATTTCCAAGTATGTTGTTCTCCCTTTGATGAGGAACAACTTTCCTTCTTGCCACAGCCTCTGATTTGGACGGAAATGGGTGCTTTGGATGAGTGAGAAAGCTAGGGTTCAGTGAAAATGGGGGTTGGAAAAGAGAGAAAGTGAAATTGCAGGAGAAAACAGGGATTCCTTATATAGACTGAAGGTAGGAGATCGATCTGGCTCTTGATGAGATCGATCTGCATTTGAATTTGGGGACGATTTGGGGTAATTTATGCCTAGGAGATCGATCTGTCGAGGGGTGAGATCGATCTCTTTATGGCTTTATGAGATCGATCTGAACCTTGGGGAGATTCTTCTCCCAAACAGAAACATTTGGAGATCGATCTCTTCCTCATGAGATCGATCTTCTCTCAAACAGAATCATAAGGAGATCGATCCTCTTCCATTGGAGATCGATCTGCTCCTTAAATTCCTCCTTCCTTATCATTTTTAACTCACTAGATCGATCTCTCCTTCTCCCAGATCGATCTGTCCTCATAACTTCATACTTATTTTAAACACTTAACATATAAATCTCCAATTATCATTCCCCAATTCACTTAGCTCAATAAATTATACTTCAAGTTCATATTACATAATTAAAATATGTCTGAAATCCTCAGATCTCACAACTGAGGTGTTATATTTGGATATTTGCTGCTCTCCATTGCCAAGAGGTATACATATAGGAATTCTTTTTGTATCTAAACATGTAATAGCACAGTAATCATTTTGAATTGTAATATGGGGGATGTAAGTGTTAGCAAACATGTATAAGTATAGAACTTAAACTTTCAAATGTATGTGTTTGCTTTTGATTAATTTAAAGATGATTGGTAAGTGATGATTAATATTGACTCATAGCCCAACTGTCATTGGTGAGAGTTGTTCACGACAGGGTAAGTTAACGAATAAAGCAAGAAATTTATGGTGATTTTTAGATGAAATGGATGAAAAGGGGTCGTGACAGTCAAGGCGAAGAGGTATTTTGAAATACCTTTATTAGCCATCAGATGTGACCACATGACTGGTTATGGATATAAGGGTTCAAAATTTAGTCTCAGTAAGAAGCAGGATACCAAAATTTATCGTAATTTTGCGTTTATCCTTTAGTCAGAACTTATTCTCAATTCATATCACTTGATCCAAATCACTTCAAATACTAGAGATATTCTTACCTTGCGTATACCTCTTATTCCAATGTAACTTGCATTTAAAATTTATCACACTTCAACGTTTGTCTCATTTCGTTTATCAATTATAACAAAGTCGTTTTCTTACTCAAATTGAGTCTCGCATTCGAAACGTAAGTGTATACAATTTACAATCCTTAGATTCGGTATGTAATTCATATTCCAAAGTCTCTTTATATCTCAATCTCTGAATCATCTTAACAGTTTTAGGTCTTTCCCACTGATCTATAATCTCTGTTTTGGGAGAATCCAATTAACTCCCATTTTTTATACAAAGCGACCCAAAAGACTCTGGGTCTCTTTAAAAATTAATGTCAGTACACTCCAAAGTCGATCACCTGGTCCGATAATCTCCTTTTCATGTAATCCTTGTAATTGCTCTTTCAGCATTTCTAATTCAATCAAATCCACTGAGTACAATGGTCTGAATAATTAATTTAATACCAGGTGCTAAATCAATTTCAGAACTTTACCTTTCAATTTAGTGGTAACTCTGATAGATTATCCGAATACATGTCAGAAAATTCTATGTCTACAGGGGTGTCTCTTTACTCCGACACACCCTATCTTTATCAATCATATAAACAGTGAGACCTTCATTTATACTTTTAGTTCTGTAATTCATCTTTTCAGTTACAGTGACTTTACTCTATCACTCTCACAACTTCCATAGTACCTCTCTTTTCTGTCACTCTATTTATCTTTTCATTTCCTTAGTAACCTCAAAATATACATTTCATATCATTACAGTTGCGTCTTGCGTACTGCTCCCTCAAAACAACATCCAATAAGGCTAATTTAGCTTGATTGAGGATCTTAGTACCTCCTACGAGTTTCCTGGACATTTTCCATTTCACAACCCCTTTTATCCGGATTATTCTTCTTCCAAAGCTATAAATTTAATTTCATATTCATCCACAGACTTGTTACTTTATGTCCAATTGCATTCATTTCATCTATAATTGCCACTTTGTTTCATCCGGAATGTGTGGCCGCCTAAAGGCCTTCGAAAACATATCTCATGTATTTCTCTAATGTCAGCTCTCAAATTAAATCGGAGGTTTTCCCTCCAAGCTCGACTTTCCATTTCGATTACTAATGCTACAAGGCTACTTTCTTTATGGTAGGGTACTTTAGAAGTCCGTAAAATTTCTACAATTCTTTAACAAAAAAGTTGCAAAAGCAACTTTCACGGTATAGTTACTTCTAAAATCATCAAGTTTTTCTATATCATTCATCCAACCCTCCAAATCACTGAATTCTTAACCTTATTGAAAAAAAAAGAGACTTAAACTCCTGAAACTGCCCTCAATCTATTAATTTCATAGTCATACTCTAAGAATCCATGTAAGTTTTCTAATTTAATTTTCCAGTTTTTCATTACAATAGGATTCTTGACTCCAATATGTAATAACATATTATCTTCTGAAATTAACTAAATCTTTCTCTCAGTCACACCTCAATCATTATCATTGTTCCACTATCACTCGATCAAACAATTCCATCATTGCTTCCATGCCTCGCTCAAATCTTACGAAGCGGACTCTGAAATTTCCAGTTAAACTATGAGGTGTACACTCAAATGAGGGTTCACTACATCTCTCGGGCCTACCTCTACGGCCTCGAGGAACGGTTCATTTTTGTCTACTAGTATGGCTATAATACCAACCAGCCATATCTATAAGTCTCTCTCCATTTAATGATACATATTTCAATAAAGTACAGCAAGGTATACCCGTTTGTATCTAAATAATGTACAGTAATGTTAGGGATGTGACTTTTCAAATTTTCTCTCACTTTTAATATCGACTCGTATCAGGCCAACCTTGCCCTGATACCACTTTTGTAACGACCCAAATTTTCACACAATTTGGTTGGGCTACAAGTCGATATTAGATCAGAATCAATAAATCAGTCATATTAATTTTATTTCTTAGTGGTAATTTAAACAAAATATGTTCACATTTCCCCAAACACATCTTGTATGCATTACTGTACATACAAAAAATTTTAAATACAAAAGAATTTCTTAAAAAGTGGGTATACCTTCGACACAGAAATATACTCCGTGGAATCATAGCTGTTACAAAATGCCCTATTAACAGAAGCGGTCCAAGTTACCGACGGGCTATGTGGAGGAAAGTAAGGGGATGAGCTCAACATAGCAGTTAGATAAATATACTACCTAAGATATATATATATATGTACTTGCCAAATTTCGAAACATTTTCACAAAGTATACAAGTAGTTCGGCAAATTCACAGATACCAAAAACATATTTCAGAAACCAGAACATATATCGTAGTAAAATTAGCTACTATGGTAAATACAAAAATTTCAGAGCTTCCAGTAGCAAAATAAACAGATTTCCAAAATATCCCTATCCACGCAGACAATTCAAAAAATATTTCAAATAAACATAGAGGCACTGCCAATTTCGAAAAATCAAAATCGAAAAATCTATGGCGAATTCAGTATGAAAATGGAACTAAAATCAATACCATTTCTAAAACTTTAAACATCTTTTAAAAGCGACAATGGTGTGGCACGTTGGTCCCGCAGGATTCAAGAGGTGGCCCCCACAGTCTTTTATGCATCAAAATATTCAGTTCCATGCGAAATAAAATCACACAGTCAATTCAGAAGTTCAAATAGACGAGATAAGGCAGACATCCTATATCAGATATCAGAAATGACGATTGGCCAATGTCAGTGACTCTGGGTAATCACGGGCTAGGTGTGTCGGGATGTCAATTATCGTGGGAGTGATTAGCTACCCAAAACAGCTCACACATCATAATGTCCGAAGACCAGAATCAGAAACACGGTACATCTTACTCGCGTGCGTGCTGCACGGTACATCATACTCCGTGGACCACAGAATCAGAAACAGAACAGATAGTAGTGCAACATGATCTCACCAACGCCTTTGTCTCCAAATCAGTGCGAGTCGAACCGTACGACACACAGTCAGTACGTGCTCAAGCACATATCATCAAAAATACTTTATAAGAAAATCATTTCCTTTAAATTGCTTATAAATTCAGTTTCTTTCATAAAACAATTTAAAAGAGGCTGACTAGCCCCATTGTTTTTCGATTAAAAATGCCAATAAATAGGCTATTGTGAGTAAACCAGGAATTTTAATTAAAATTGTAAGACCCTCAAAATTCTGTGTAATGTATATGATAATTTGATGTACAGACAAGTTACATTACATATAAACTACATAGAAATAAATGTTTTTGAGTTCTAAGTGTGAATGGATTGTGTTGAGTTAATGTATTTTGAAATGACAAAACAAGTAAATTCAATAATATAAAGATGATACAAAAACATGTTTAGAGGTTATCAGTACCAGAACTTAAAGTTCTGTTGATGAGAGATCGATCTGGGTTATGAGAGATCGATCTCCTGGGTTTTCTATAAATAAGAGATCGATCTAGGTTATGAGAGATCGATCTCCTGGGTTTGTCTTGGATGAGAGATCGATCTCAGGAAGACATGAGATCGATCTGCCAAGCCTTGAACCTGCACAAAGGTATTAAGGAAGAGTGAGATCGATCTATAAGGGTTAAGAGATCGATCTGCCTAATACTGGAGTTGAGGGATCAATCTTATCTAGGAAGAGATCGATCTCCCTTAAAGCATAGACTGTAGATCGATCTGTAAGATCGATCCACACTCAAACAGAGAGCTTATGAGATCGATCTGGTAAGAAAGAGATCGATCTCCTCAAAGTCAGAAAGCTAAGGAGATCGATCTGGGGTATTGAGAGATCGATCTCCCCACTACGAGATTGCATGGCAGATCGATCTGAAGATCGATCTTGCCTTAAACAGAGAGATTGAAAGATCGATCTGCCTATTCGACAGATCGATCTCCCCGATCATTTTCAAATTAACAGATCGATCTGCTAACCTATGAGATCGATCTCCTTGTGTTATTGTGCTTTGATCTTGCAGGATTTATAACTAAGAGATCGATCTGGCCAAGATGGCAGATCGATCTGGCACTCTACTGGAGGTACCCAACGGCTAGTTTCTGCAAAATCTTAACGGGAAAAATAGCATTTATTGCTCCAACTACCAATCCTTCAGTATTTAACCAAGCATTGAAGACAATGAGAAAACAGACACTATTGCTGCACATTTCTTACATTCTCAAGAGTTTAATACTTTTATTCCTTGTGTCTTCATTCCTCATTTATTGAGTTTGTTGTATAAGCTTAAGTGCAAAAGCTGTAATTGTCCTACCCACACTAAAAGCTTGATTCTGTATTCATCCTTATCTTAGAAGAGAAGAGGATTGTTCCTCAGTGAGATAAAATTGTAAAAGGGTGAATACATCTTTGTATTGCAAAGGGTAGAGAGGTTATTCCTTATCCTGAAAAAGGAAGATTGTAACTTCTGTTGAAGGAGAGAAAGAAAGCACTTGACAAGAGGGTCAAGGAGAGAGGACGTAGGCAAGAGTTTGGCTGAACCTCTATAAGCGATTGTGTTTATTTCTCTCTTCCCTATCTTGCATTAAATTGTTTAATTTTATTATATTGCTCACTATCATTTGCTAATTAAATTAGGATTAATTTAAAATTTGTCATAAACATTAGAAAACCGATTCACCCCCCTCTCGGTAGAGCCAACAATTGGTATCAGAGCTAGGACTCTTTAATCACATAGGAACAACTTCCTAAGAGTTAGAAACGATCAAATGACTCACAACAATGTAGCAACTAGTTTGGTAGGAGAGGGGCACTCTACGGTCAGACCTCCTATGTTCAATGTAGAACATTATGCTTACTGGAAGACTAGGATGATGTTGTTCATTCAAGCAAATGACTATGAGGTGTGGAGGATCATAATTAAAGGACCTCAAATCCCTACAAAGAGAATAGAGGGAAGAGATATCCCTAAAGAAGAAGATGAATGGGATTCAAATGATATTAAATGTGCTCAGCTAAATGTTAAAGCTATGCACACATTATTTTGTGCCTTAGGTCCAAATGAATATAATAGAGTCTCCAGGTGTGATAATGCCAAACAAATTTGGGACAAATTGGCAATAACTCATGAGGGTACCACCCAAGTGAAGGAGACTAAGGTAGGGATGCTCACACATGATTATGAGCTTTTTAGGATGAAGGAAGGAGAATCAATTAGTGATATGTTCACTAGATTCACGGATGTTATTAATGGATTAAAATCCTTAGGAAAGATATACTCTAATATTGAAATGGTCAAGAAAATATTAAATAGCTTACCTAAATCATGGGAAGCTAAAGTGACTGCAATTGAGGAATCTAAGGATCCTCACACATTGTCTTTAGATGAATTAATAGGATCACTACTCACTTATGAGATGAAATTAAGAAGAAATGAAGAGCCACCCAAGAAAGTGGGAGTTGCTCTAAAATCCACTGCTCAAGAGGAAATTAAGAATGAGAGTGGTAGTTAAGAGGACCTTGAGATGGCAATGTTTGCCAAAAGATTTAACAAGTTCATGAGGATGAGAGCTAGTGGTAGTAATAGGAGAAACAATATGAGAGATCAAGAAGAAGTAGGTAGAAAAGATTCAATTGTGTGTTATGAATGTAAACAACCAGGACACATAAAATTTAACTGCCCTCTTCTTAAAAGGTCCAATGATAGGTTCCACAAAAAGAAGGCAATGGTAGCAACATGGAGCGACAGTGACTGCTCCGATGATGACTCAAATGAGGACATTGCCAACTTGTGCTTCATGGCTATTGAGGATGAAAAGGTAACTTCATACCTCAATGATTATTCCTTTGATGAATTGCAAGATGCATTTGATGATCTTGCATTAGAGTATGAATGCATGAGCATGAAATATAAAAAGATAATATCCAAATTAAGAAAAGAAAATGAGTTGATGCTAAGGGACAAATTAGAATGCGAAAAGAAATTAGAAATTTCAAATCGTGAAATTTGTGATCTTAAAGAGAAAAATGGCAATCTACATAATTCCTTTAATAGGTTCCACATGGGTCAACAAAAGTTGGATAGCATGCTGAGACCCAAAGGGCATTCTTTGACAAAAATGGGTTAGGATATAATGTAAAAAGTAGAGAGACTCATCTTAAAAGCTTTGTTGCTAGAAATAGTATAAATAAACTATCAACTTCTTATTTATATTGCAATAGGAAGGGACATGCATCACATAATTGCAATATAAAAATGAGATCTCTTAAAGGAAAAATAGTAAAAAGGATATGGATTCCAAAAGAAGTAATTCACTCCAAGAATGTTAATGCATTAGCTAAATGGATCCCAAAGGGATCAAGAATTGCATTCACTAACCTCAAAGGACCCAAGAGAATTTGGGTACCTAAGACTTGAGTTGGAATCTTTTTGTAGGTAATTGAGCATGGCCACAAAGCTAAAACAAAGGAAGCATGGTACTTGGATAGTGGATGCTCAAGGCACATGACGGGAGATAGAAGCCACTTTAACTCTTTTAAATCAAAGGTTGGTGGAGAGGTCACATTTGGGGACAACTCCAAAGGCCAAGTTGAAGGAAGTGGCTCAATAGGTAATGACTATTTTTCATTAGAAAAGGTATTACTTGTTAGGGGTCTAAAGCATAACTTACTAAGCATAAGTCAACTTTGTGACAAAGGTTACAAAGTAATTTTTGATTGCATGAAATGTCATGTTGTAGATCCTAAGTCAAACAAGGTACTTTTTCTAGGTCATAGGCAAGGTAATATATATATTGTCTATCTTAATGAACTCAAAAATGAAAATATATGCCTAATGGTAGACAATAAAAAGGAATCTTGGTTATGGCATAGAAGACTAGGTCATGCTAGCATGCATGTGCTATCTAAGTTTGCTAGAAAGGATCTAGTCATAGGTTTACCCAAGCTATCCTTTGATTATGAAGAAATATGTGAAGCTTGTGTTAAAGGAAAACACAAAAGGACAACATTTAAGCCTAAGAATGTTGTATCCACCACTAGGCCTCTTCAATTACTTCACTTAGATCTATTTGGACCAACTAGAACAACTAGTCTAGGTGGGAAACACTATGGATTTGTAATAGTTGATGATTACACTAGGTTCACTTGGGTGTTCTTTTTAAGAGTAAAAAATGAAGCCTTAGAAAAATTCATAGCCTATACAAAAATTACTCAAAATGAAAAAGGGTATACAATAACTAGCATTAGAAGTGATCATGGCAAGGAATTCGAAAACATAGGATTTGACGAGTATTGCAATGATCAAGGAATTAGTCATAACTTCTCAGCCCCTAGGACACCACAACAAAATGGAGTAGTTGAAAGAAGAAATAGAACCTTGGAAGAAATGGCTAGAACCATGTTGTGTGAGAATAATTTGCCAAAGTATTTTTGGGCTGAAGCCATAAACACATCTTGCTATATAATTAATAGAGCTATGATTAGACCCATGCTTAAGAAAACTCCTTATGAGCTCTACAAAGGTAAAAAGCCTAACATTAGTTACTTCCATCCCTTTGGCTGCAAATGTTTTGTCTTAAACAATGGGAAAGATAATTTAGGAAAATTTGATGCCAAAAGTGATGAAGGAATCTTTCTAGGATACTCATTGAATTCAAAGGCTTATAGAGTATATAACAAAAGAACATTAATGGTTGAAGAATCTATTCATGTTATATTTGATGAGTCAAATGATGTATCTAAAGATTCAACCAATGATGAGGATGTTAGAATATTTGATGAAAACTTGGAGGAAATTCCAAACTTAGAAGATGATTTATTAGAAAAACTTAACTTGAATAAAGAAGATGAAGAAGAAATAGAGATATTAGAGAGAGAGTCTAGAGCACCAAGAGAGTTAGGATATGTAAAAGATTATGAAATAGTAGGAGATCCAACTCTTGGAGTTAGAACTAGATCATCTCTAAGAAATATGTGTCAATATATAGCCTTTGTATCTCAAATAGAACCTAGAAATGTCAATGAAGCTTTAGATGACAATAATTGGTTCTTAGCAATGCCAGAAGAATTAAATCAATTTGAGAGAAGCAAAGTATGGAAACTAGTTCCTAGGCCTAGTGATCACTCTATAATTGGAACTAAATAGATATTCAAGAACAAGATGGATGAAAATAGTGTGATCATAAGGAACAAAGCTAGGTTAGTTGCACAAGGATATAGACAAGAGGAAGGTATAGATTATGATGAAACCTATGCACCGGTAGCTAGATTAGAGGCAATAAGAATGTTACTTGCCTTTGCATGCTATAAAAACTTCAAGTTATATCAAATGGATGTAAAAAGTGCATTCTTAAATGGTTTCATTAATGAAGAAGTCTATGTTGAACAACCTCCTGGCTTTGAAAATCATGAATTTCCTGAACATGTTTTTAAATTATCTAAGGTACTCTATGGCTTGAAACAAGCTCCTAGAGCTTGGTATGAAAGGTTGTCAAAATTTTTAATAGAAAAGGGATTTTCAAGAGGAAAAGTGGATACCACTTTATTCATCAAAAATAAAAATAAGGATTTATTAGTTGTACAAGTGTATGTAGATGATATTATTTTTGGATCAACTAATGAGTCTTTATGTCAAGAGTTTGCTAAGATCATGCAAGGTGAGTTTGAAATGAGCATGATGGGAGAACTCACATTCTTCTTGGGACTTCAAGTAAAGCAAACAAAAGATGGAACCTTCATCAATCAAGCAAAGTATACTAAGGATTTGCTCAAGTGATTTGGAATGGACAATTGCAAACCTCAAGCAACTCCAATGGGCACCAACATCAAGCTTGATAAGGATGAAAGTGGTAAGTGTGTAGACACTAAACTCTATAGGTCTATGATTGGCTCATTGCTTTATTTAACTGCAAGTAGACCAGATATTTTGTTTAGTGTATGCCTTTGTGCTAGATTTCAATCCTCTCCTAGGGAATCACATTTATTAGCCACTAAAAGGATCTTTAGATACCTTAAGGACACTCCCTATCTAGGACTTTGGTACCCCAAGGACTCTACCTGTGCACTTCATGCATTTTCAGATGCAGATTTTGGGGGATACAAAATAGATAGGAAAAGTACTTCAGGTACTTGCCATTTCTTAAGAAATAGACTAATCTCTTGGTTCTCTAAGAAACAAAACAATGTGGCTCAGTCCAACACTGAAGCTGAATACATAGCAGCAGGTAGTTGTAGTGCTCAAGTGTTTTGGATTAAACAACAAATGAAAGATTATGGTATTGACATGAAACAAGTCTCTATTAAATGTGATAATACCAGTGCCATTAATCTATCTAAAAATCCTATTCAACACTCTAGAACCAAGCACATAGAAATTAGGCATCACTTCCTTAGAGACCATGTGCAAAAGGGGGATATAATTCTAGAGTACATTGACACGTTACATCAAACAGCTAATATATTCACCAAACCCCTTGATAGAGATAGGTTTTGCATTCTTAGAGGTGAATTAGGACTTATGAATGTTCCCTAAGATGTTTGTGCTTCAAAATCTTGATTTCAAATTGACTTAAAAGTGATTTTCAATGATTTTTCTGGGCAACAAGTATGAGAGATCGATCTCCTATTCATATAGATCGATCTCCATACCTCAAATAAGCCTAAAGCATTAAGGTTAAGCTAGGCGATCGATCTTCTATCCATAAGATCGATCTCCTTAAGCCTCTGTTAGATAACAAATCGATCTGTGCATACGACAGATTGATCTCCTCTAGCCTCTGTATCCTGAAGATCGATCTGTGCATACAATAGATCGATCTCCTCAAGCCTCTGTCTTTTGAAGATCGATCTATGCATTTGGCAGATCGATCTCCTTACGCCTCTGTTCGAAACAGATCGATCTGTGCATACGACAGATCGATCTCCTTGGGCTTCTGGAAATGACAGATCGATCTGTCGTCCCGACAGATCGATCTCCTGTGCCCTGGACTATAAATACTGGCGAAAAATCCCCAAATTTCAAAACTCCAAAATCAAAATCCGTAACTTCCCTCGCACCTCCTCTCTTGATTCCTCCTCAGATCGATCTCGGTACGACCTTCGTCGCATCTTTTCTTCGTGTACTGGTATAGTAACCCACATTTCTCATTGTTTTTTCAAAATTTTCTTAAGATTTGTGTTATATTTCACTCTAGGGCAAATCTAGTCACTGTTTCATTGATTTTGTGCTTGTGAACCTGTCTTAGAGTCAATATAGTATCTAGAACCATGCCTCGCCTTAAGAGAGTAGGCCAAAAACCTCCCCGATCCAATGTAGAACCCGGGTCATCCTCCCAATCCATTCCTCCCTCTTCCGTTGCTACCTTCAACAGGTGTTTTAAAACACCTGCCAAAAGGAAGCGATATGAAGAATACTTTTCAACCATGCCAATTAAACATTGGCGTACAATCGATTTCTCTTTCCTAAACCGAATTGATTTTCTGTATCTGTCTAAATTTGAAGATTTTGGTTGGATGCCTTTTCTAAAAATCAATACTCCTGTACCTCCAAATATCGTTCGAGCATTCTTTTCCAATGCCAAACTCACCTATGATCCCAATGACACTTGTAATATTCTCGGGTTTACAACGTATGTCATGGGAAAATCCATTGCCATAAACACTGAAGTCCTTGCCCAAGCGTTTCACTTACGCAATGAGGGCTTGACAAACGAAGATGAGGAAGTCCCTTTGGAGTTTGATATTCCCGGGGATAAGGTGAGTGACCTCCCAATGCACCCCCGGTTACTCCACCTCATCATTTCTTGGAACCTTCATCCTTTTGGTACCCGTCACTCTACCATTAGACGGTTAGATAGGTTCTGGCTTCACCACATTCATTCCACCAGTCAAAAACCCAACCTCATCCACTTTATCTATCAAGACTGGTTGAAGATCGTACGAGGTCAAGCCACAACGATCGTGTTTCCGCAACCACTGGCGTACTTTCTCCAACGACTCGGAATAGATAGCAGTTGTGAAACCTGCAAAATGCCCTCTCCGAAGAGCGTCCTCAACATTGGGACACTCCATCACATGGGCTACTACAAAGACTTCCGGGGTGACTGGAAGAAGAAGCGGGAACAGCCTTCTGCAGCAGCTATGGCGGAAGATCCCCTTGATGAGCCTGTCGATCCACCGTCTGCACCGACTGCGCATCCACCATCTCCACCTGCTCAGTCCCCTGCACCTGCACCCTCACCTGCTGGTATGGAGCTCATTATGACGATGATGAGTGAGCTCAACAAGAAGATCGATGAAGGCTTTGCAAACCTTCATGCAACTCAGCAGCGGATGTTCGAGGAGCTAAATCGCAAAGTGGATGAAGGTTATGCAAATATTCATGAGACTCAGGAGGCAATGTATGATGAGCTTCAGGTCGCTCACACACATATTGAGGATCTCATGGATCGCGTCCCTCCTTCACCATAGGACTTAGTTGCTACATCTAGTTCTGTTATATGTTTTACATTACTCGTTGTTGTTTTGCAATGAAATTGCTTGAATGAACTGCCATTTATCTTATTGTTGACTGAGTTTTAATGAAAATGTTAATTTGAAATGACATGAATATTATTTCTTTCTTGCCATTGATATGACAAAAAGGGGGAGAAGAAAAGAGAACATATGGTTAATTAAAAGATGTGAAAATGGCTTTAAGAAACATCTCTAAAGTTTTAAAAGAATGATTAAAATGAGGGGTAGTTAAGATAGTAACAAGGTCAAAAGCTAAAAGAAAGGGGGAGCTCACAAAAAGGGGGAGCTTCTGCAAATTAACTAAACATGTTGATTGAATAAGTTTTGTCATATCAAAAAGGGGGAGATTGTTGAGTTAATGTATTTTGAAATGACAAAACAAGTAAATTCAATAATATAAAGATGATACAAAAACATGTTTAGAGGTTATCAGTACCAGAACTTAAAGTTCTGTTGATGAGAGATCGATCTGGGTTATGAGAGATCGATCTCCTGGGTTTTCTATAGATAAGAGATCGATCTGGGTTATGAGAGATCGATCTCCTGGGTTTGTCTTGGATGAGAGATCGATCTCAGGAAGACATGAGATCGATCTGCCAAGCCTTGAACCCGCACAAAGGTATTAAGAAAGAGTGAGATCGATCTATAAGGGTTAAGAGATCGATCTGCCTAATACTGGAGTTGAGGGATCGATCTTATCTAGGAAGAGATCGATCTCCGTTAAAGCATAGACTGTAGATCGATCTGTAAGATCGATCCACACTCAAACAAAGAGCTTATGAGATCGATCTGGTAAGAAAGAGATCGATCTCCTCAAAGTCAGAAAGCTAAGGAGATCGATCAAGGGTATTGAGAGATCGATCTCCCCACTACGAGATTACATGGCAGATCGATCTGAAGATTGATCTTGCCTCAAACAGAGAGATTGGAAGATCGATCTGCCTATTCGACAGATCGATCTCCCCTATCATTTTCAAATTAACAGATCGATCTACTAACCTATGAGATCGATCTCCTTGTGTTATTGTGCTTTGATCTTGCAGGATTTATAACTAAGAGATCGATCTGGCCAAGATGGCAAATCGATCTGGCACTCTACTGGAGGTACCCAACGGCTAGTTTCTGCAAAATCTCAACGGGAAAAATAGCATTTAATGCTCCAACTACCAATCCTTCAGTATTTAACCAAGCATTGAAGACAATGAGAAAACAGACACTATTGCTGCACATTTCTTACATTCTCAAGAGTTTAATACTTTCATTCCTTGTGTCTTCATTCCTCATTTATTGAGTTTGTTGTATAAGCTTAAGTGCAAAAGCTGTAATTGTCCTACCCACACTAAAAGCTTGATTCTGTATTCATCCTTACCTTAGAAGAGAAGAGGATTGTTCCTCAGTGAGATAAAATTGTAAAAGGGTGAATACATCTTTGTATTGCAAAGGGTAGAGAGGTTATTCCTTAACCTGAAAAAGGAAGATTGTAACTTCTGTTGAAGGAGAGAAAGAAAGCACTTGACAAGAGGGTCAAGGAGAGAGGACGTAGGCAAGAGTTTGGCTGAACCTCTATAAGCGATTGTGTTTGTTTCTCTCTTCCCTATCTTGCATTAAATTATTTAATTTTATTATATAGCTCACTATCATTTGCTAATTAAATTAGGATTAATTTAAAATTTGTCATAAACATTAGAAAACCGATTCACCCCCCTCTCGGTAGAGCCAACAGATTGATAATTGGGTATTGAAGTGATTGAGTATGAGTTTGAATAAGGAATTTATAGCAAAAAAGGCGCAGGATGAAGGCCAGATCAATCCCATGCAAGTAGAGATCGATCTCATGGTCAGAAAAACACAATGTCAAGCATCCTGCAAGAGGGAGATCGATCCCTCACTCAAGAAGATCAATCTCCATTACTCTCGGGCTGGACCAGATCGATCTCCCCTTAGAGGCAGATTGATCTCCTAAGCTCTCTGCCTGAGACAAATCGATCCTATTTCATTGAGCAGATCGATCCTTTGCAACACGACAGATTGATCTCATGCAGTAAATAGATCGATCTCATGCCTGTAAAATGTCAAGAAACTGAGGGAATTAAGCAAGGCCAGATCGATCTCGACCCTATGCAGATCGATCTTATCAAGTCATTTCTATAAAAAGTGAGCAGTTGGATCTGCATTTCACAGGAACAAACCATTTCTTTCCATTTTCAATCTTAGACCTAGCATTCTCTCTCTAAAAATCACCCTATTTTCATAAAGATTTGAGGAAATATCATTAGAATAAAGTTGTTCACTATAAAGAAAAGAACAACATAACTTGGAATCAATACCCCATTAGTTGGATTGAAGGAGCAAGGAGTGTTCTTATTTGGAGCAAGAAAGAAATCAAGCTAGGTGAGTTTCTAATACACCAAACTCAAGATATATCTATCTAGTTGTTGTTGTGAGGTGATTGGTATGTGTATTAATGATTGAAACTATCTAGAGTGTAATGGAATGAGTGAAACCTAGAATGAGTCTAGTGTGAGAAAATGTGACATGGGTGAGTTAAAGATAAATGGATTATGCTAGGGTGTTAGTAAGGTGATATGTATGATTTTAAGATGATGGAATGAAGCTACATTGTGAGGATGGTCAATTTATGGAAATGAATATATGAGGTGTTTGATAAATCGCCATAGTGAAATAAATGATGAACTAGAGGCACTAGGAGCTAAGTATCGATTTAGTGAGAATCAATAGACTCTCAAGATATTAGTAGAGTAACAAAAAGGGGCTTTACAAGTAATGATGAAGACTATAGGTTGAATCAACTATAGTGAATGCAAGAGTTGTGTTATATTAGACTAATTGATGTGAAACGTAATCTCGTGCAGTTTCAGAGACTTCATTCGAGGTGAATCGAACAGCACAATCAAGCAGCTTTAAGGAAGTAGAATTATTCGATGTGATTCCAGGTAAAGGAATTCTGTGAGTGTATAGAGATAGTTGCTCGTATTTTGTGGGTGAATATAGGGCTTTGTAAAATGCATGGTTGTTTAAGAAAGTGATTGATGGTATGTGTGAATGGCTACAAGTATTTTGTATATGATTTGGTTTTGAAGTGATTCTTATGAAAGGGATAGTAAGGCTAATAATTGCATAAATCACATGTTTTGATGCTTTTACGAAAACACATTGCTTTGGTTTAAGCAAATTGATGGATAGGATGGCTATTCGATTTCTGTGATTTCATGAAATAACATGAGGTATGTGCTGACTTTGTTTTGAAATAAATTGTGTTGAAATAGAGCAGCCTATCGGGTTTACGTGACTTAAAATCGTGTTGGAGCTTCGCTCACACTGGATTTTGGTGTTTTCACATGTATGAAATGTGTTGGAGCTTAGCTCACACCTTGATTTGAATTACAATGATGTTTCATAAACCGTACTGGAGCTTCTGCTCGTACATAGATTTTGATCGACTTTCTTATGCATATAACCGTACTGGAGCTATGCTCGTACGTGATTTCTTCATGATTTTATGCATAAAGTCGTACTAGAGCATTGCTCGTACGAGGAGATTTATTGATGATGCATGAATCATGCTAGAGCTCAGCTCGCATAGGTTTTCACTATGTACTATGTATGATGCATGGAGATGGTAAGATCCTCAAGCCCTACATCCTTAAGCCCGACAGACTGAGGAGGCTCTGTTCGGTGGGGAGGTTCTCTTACATGAAAATCAAATGCTCTCACGTGCACTTGAGACTGTATAGGTTATGCATGGTATGAGGTAGATAAGACCTACGGCTGGCACTCCCAACCATGATATGGGTCCGCGGAGTACGTTGTACCATGTAGATCACATGGAGTACGTTGTACCACGTGATGGAGATGTTGATTTGAAAAGTCTGGCGAAAAACTAACCCTCCTTCATTCCACCATGATGCCCCGCACACTGGGATCTGTGTGGTCTGGGATGATTATGACATAGTTGGCCAACATAATCCTTGAGATATAGTGACTGCCTGTCTCACATAACATTACATAGTACCACATGGTTTTATACACTGAGTGTGATTGTGTTGTCCAGGGTAGACCCGAGGGAGGGGTCGAGCCTTATGGGATTTTGTCTAAAGAAAGGATATTCTATTTGTGATGAGATTTGATGTGTTTTGAGAAAGTGATAAATCTTAAAGGATGTTTCGTATTGAATTTCCCTTTGTATGATGAGTTTTAATAACAATGAGCATGAGAGGTTTTTTATGATGATTTCACCATGTGTTACATGTCTGTTTCCATGTTTTATGTACATGATATATGTATATACATGCGGCATAGTTTTATTTCCTCATGCTCTGACTATAAATGATTTACGCCATGACATTATCAGCATGTAGATAGTGTAGTTATCTACCATGCTTTCATTATTGCCTTAGTGAGCATGTGGTTGCTCATCCCTCTATTTTCCCCTCTACAGAGTGTACATAGTAGCCCAGTGAGGACTGAGGCGTTGTATTTGGACATCTACTGCACTCCATCGCCAAGAGGTATACGCACTGGGATTCTTTTTGTATCTAAACATGTAAAGGCACAATAGTCATTTTGAGTTGTGATATGGGAGATGTAAATGTTAAAAAACATGCCATGTATAAGCTTATGGCTTAACTTCAATGTATGACATTATTTTTGATTAATTGGAGATGAATGAGAAATGATGATTATTATTGACTCACAGCCCAACTGTTATTGGTAGGGGTTGTTCACGACCGGGTAAGGGAAATGAAAAATACGAAAAATTTGTAGCAATTTTTAGACGAATTGGATAAAAAGGGTCATGACAGAGATTGATATCAGAGCTGAGTTGGCCTGATGTGATTTAGTAATAACATTTAGGAAAATAACATCCCCATATTATTGTGCTTTTATTTAGATATAACTGTGTATACTGAGATAGAATGAGACTAATAAATGGTTGTGAATACAGGAAGTTAGACATTATGCTTGTCACACACCGAGGTAGAGGGGCAGGTGCACGCGCTAGAGGCCGTAGGGGTAGGCCCGAAGGCCGTTCGAAGCCACAGACTGACCAGGCTCCACATGACCCTTCTAAGAGACTAGAGGATACCGAGGCACGCTTCGCTAAGATAGAGTGGAGTATCGAGAGCCTCGTGGAGATAGTCACACAGGCATTGGGTGTCGATGATAGACAAGGTCTCGTAGTGCAGCCTACTACTACTGGACTGGCAGCTGCAGAGGCAGAGAGGCCTCAGACTATAGAGACTGTTACACCCCCAGTACAGGATACGGCTTCTCTCATCGCTCCATAGCCGAGCGACCGGGACCTGGGGTATGATTGTGAACTGAGTAGGCTATGCTAGTTTTAGTAGTTGAAACCTTTGGTGTTTAGAAGGGTAAAAGACCTGATGATTACTAAGGATTGGGTCTATGAGATGGAGAAACTATACAGGTTCTTCATATGTACGTCGACCGAGAAAGTGGCCCTCGCAGTATTTATGCTGAAGGGCGAGGCAACACACTGGTGGAGATCCATCGAGTCTATTTTGAGGGCCAAACACTTCAAGATCACATGGGAGATATTCTTGGAGGCCTTTAGGAGGCAATATATTTCAGCCACCTCACAGAGGAAATTACGGATGGAATTCATTAACTTGGTTCAGGGGAACCGTTTTGTGGATATGTATGAGTCACGATTCATGTCGTTGGGGAGATACGACCTGGATACAATGAGTAGTGAGACTCAAAAAGTCCAGAAGTTCGTGGACGAATTGAGATTAGCCATCCGGACTAAGTTAGCTCCATTTGACATTCATACTTATGAGGAGGTAATGCAAAGGGCACAGTTGTGTGAGCAGGACTTTGAGCGGAACGCCTCCAAGCTTGGGAAGATTAGTGTCAAAAGAGAGAGCTGCTAAACCTCCCGCGTACCCAGCTTTGACTGCACCGAGGGGTATGGTTATTGGAGGACCATGACCTACCACTGAGCAGAGTAAGAGATGTGGCAGATTTCATGGGACTAATCCTTGTCAGACGCCCCTTGTTACATATCACGAGGTATTGTCCTGAGATGATGGAGATTACCCCACAGAATGGCAAGGAGCTAGAGAAAGCTCCAATTGAAACAGCTGCTCCGAGGAGGAGGGCTACAGCTGAGGAAAAAGGGAAAAAGGCGATTGGAGTGAGCAGAAGACGAGTGCACGCACTAGACCAGGACACAGTGAACGTATCGACGGATGTGATTAAAGGTACCGTTCTAATTTTTGATTTAGAAGCAATTGTATTGTTTGATCCTGGTGCCACACATTCCTTTATATCGCCTTTCTTTGCACATAAATTGTTGAAGCATGTAAAACCCACACTGTTAGATAAGAAGTTGATGATTTCCACACCGATGAATGATAGTCAATTGACTGAGTATGTTTATAGAAATTGTAAGTTGAAGATAGGGGAAAAGAAAATGGCAGCCGATTTAATTTTACTAAGTATGAGTGATTTTGATGTAATCCTAAGAATAGATTGGCAGGCTACAAATCATGTGATTATGGATTGTCAGGCTAAAACATTGATGTTTCCAGAGATAGATAATCTTCATGTGAGCTTTGTGAAATGAAATGAAGAACATGTTTATTGTAGATGAAAAGAGTATAATTTTAATCAACATATTCGAGAGATGAATTTATTAGTTATTTGTGAATGTTAATTTGATGACTTGTGTTGCTAACTGTGGAAAGGATAATGTGAAGGGTTTATTGCCTACGTGGTTGACATTGATAAGGCACACCCAAAATTGAGAGACATTCCAGTAGTGGCAGAATTTCCTGATGTCTTTCCGGACGAATTACCAGGACTACCACCTGATAGGGAAATGAAATTTTGCATAGAGTTAGTACCTGGTACAGAGCTGATATCGAAACCACCATATAGAATGGTTTGATTGAGTTGGAAGAGCTAAAGAAGCAATTGCAAGAGTTGCTAGAGAAGGGGTTTATTAGACCGAGCGTCTCACCTTGGGGAGCTCTGGTTCTGTTTGTAAGGAAGAAGGATGGAAGCCTCCGACTGTGTATAGATTTTCGGTTGTTGAATAAGGCCACCATTAAGAACAAGTATCCCCTTCCACGCATAGATGATTTGTTGGATCAGCTTCAGGGAGCACAGGTCTTTTTTAAGATCGATCTGCGATCTGGGTACCATCAGTTAAGGATACGGAGTGAAGATGTACCCAAGATAGCATTTCATACCCGATATAGCCACTACAAGTTTTTGGTTATGCCGTTCGGATTAAAGAATGCCCCCACAGCATTTATGGCATTGATGAATGATGTATTTAAGCCATACCTGGACCAGTTTATGATTGTGTTTATTGATGACATTTTGGTTTACTCCAAGTCCAGGGAAGATCATGAGGAGCACTTGAGGATAGTTCTGCAGACCCTCCAAGAGAAGGAACTATATGCAAACTCAGTAAGTGTAACTTTTGGTTAGAGCATATCTCATTTCTAAGTCATGTTGTGTCGAAGGATGGGGTATCAGTAGATCCATCCAAGATCGAGGTAGTTGTGCAGTGCGAACAACCCAAGACAGTTACTGAGATCAGAAGTTTTCTAGGATTGGCAGGATACTATCGGAGATTTATTGAGGGTTGCTCCAGGCTAGCTGCTCTGTTGACACGCCTCATACAGAAAGATGTTAAGTTTGCATGGGATGAGGCATGTGAGAAGAGTTTCAGGAGCTTAAGCATCGGTTCACCACCGCTCTGATTCTCACCATTTCTACTAGCTCAGGAGGTTTCTCTGTGTATACGGATGCATCACACCAGGGACTGGGCTATGTACTTATGCAGGATGGGAAGGTAGTTACCTATGGATCCAGACAGCTAAAAGATCATGAGAGGAACTATCTAACACATGATTTAGAGTTGGCGACCGTAGTGTTTGCATTGAATATATGGCGCCACTATCTCTATGGTGAGAAATTTCAAGTGTATACAAATCATAAGTGCCTTAAGTACCTGTTTTCACAGAATGAGTTAAATATGAGACAGAGAAGATGGCTCAAACTCCTAAAAGATTATGATTGTGAGATCATGTACCACCCAGGTAAGGTGAATGTAGTTGTCGATGCCTTGAGCAGGAAGAATCTCGGGTTGGTGTCTTATATGATAGTTCGGGAACATGAGTTGTTTGAGCAATTTGTGAACCTTAGTTTGGATGTAACCCCACCTGGTTCAAAGAGATTAGATATTATGGCTAGTTTGATATTGGAGCCAGAGTTGATTTGTCGTATTCGATAGGCTCAGCAGAGCGATCAACAGTGCATCGATTGGTTGAATCAGGCTCAGACAGGTGTAGGTGCTGATTTTGAGCTGAGTACAGATGGATTATTAAGTTTTAGGGGTAGAGTGTGTGTTCCCAAGGATTCTGAGATCAGGAGATTGATTTTAGCAGAGGCTCACTCATCGAAGTACACGATACATCCGAGAAGTACTAAGATGTATCAAAACCTCCGAAAAGTTTATTGGTGGTCTAGAATGAAAAGTACTAAGATGTATTAAAACCTCTAAAAAGTTTATTGGTGGTCTAGAATGAAAAGAGACATTACTGAATATATCGCTAGATGTCTCATCTGTCAACAAGTGAAGGTAGAGCATCAGAAGCCTGCAGGGTTATTGCAGCCTCTACCAATACCAACATGGAAATGGAAGCACATCACCCTGGATTTTTTTATGGGATTACCAAGGACTCGCAGAGGTCATGATGCCATTTGGGTTATTATGGATCGATTGACGAAGTCAGCCCATTTCTTGGCCATGAGGGCTACTGATACTCTGAGTCAGTTAGCGAACTTGTATATTTGAGAGATAGTTTGACTACATGGTGTACCGGCGAGCGTTGTTTCTGATCGGGATGCCAGCTTCACTTTCCACTTCTGGGAACACTTTCAAGAAGCGATGGGGACCTAACTGAGTTTTAGCATCGCTTTTCATCCTCAGACTGATAGTCAGTCAGAGAGGACTATACAGACCTTGGAGGATATGTTGAGAGCATGTGGTTGCTCATCCCTCTATTTCCCCCCTCTACAGAGCATACATAGTAGCCCAATGAGGACTGAGGCGTTGTATTTGGACATCCGCTGCACTCCATCACCAAGAGGTATACACACGGGGATTCTTTTTGTATCTAAACATGTAAAGGCACAGTAGTCATTTTGAGTTATGATATGGGGGATGTAAATGTTAGAAAACATGTCATGTATAAGCTTATGGCTTAACTTCAATGTATGACATTAGTTTTGATTAATTGAAAATGAATGAGAAATGATGATTATTATTAACTCACATCCCAACTGTAATTGGTGAGGGTTGTTCACGACCGGGTAAGGGAAATGAAAAATGCAAAAAATTTGTAGCGATTTTTAAATGAATTGGATAAAAAGGGTCGTGACAAAAATCAATAATCAAAACTACATCGATATTTATTTAAATAAATTATATTAAATTTATCTTAGTAAAAATAGGCCAAGTAAGCGATACTAAAGTTTTTCTTTAATTTTCAGTACTATAAAATCAATCTAATGCCTTCTAAAATTTTGATACTTGTATATTCGGCCTAGGATGCAATATCTACAAATCCACAAAAAATTACGTGAATTTATCTCTAGCAGCATACAGAATTTTCTCTACCTCGGTGTCTGTCCATAGTCCTCAATTGCCTCAACGTTGCAAGTAAGGGGGTTCGATCCTCTCGGTAAATTTTTTAGAGCTCTTTCCCGGGATTTCTCAAATTTCCAGTACACTCGTCTTCTTTTTCTTCAATTTTCTCCTATTCTAATATATATTACCTTCTTTTCTTTCTTTCTTTTTCTTTTCAATTTCCTTTCCCGCCAACTTTCTTTTCCATTTCTCTTTTCTTCTTCTTCCTCGCGTCAGTCACTCGTCCACTGCTTCGTTCATCATCGTCCTCTTGTCGTTATTTCCTCCAACTTTCCTCCTATCATCATCTTCGTCCACCTTCCTTCTCTTCCGTCGACTCCAACGCCCTCTTACCATCACCATCTCCAGCACCGCCGCCTGACCCCTCTCTACACCTTTGTTTCTTCTTTTCCAAACGTTTGCTCCTGCCTTAAGTCTCGGTTTAGATTCAAGCTCAGCCTATACTCCATTTCTTGTTCATCCCCGTTCCAGCTCGTCGTCTTCCAACTTTTCAATGTCTTCCTCCGCTCTTACTTGATGCTCGACCACCACCGGTCTGTCATTCTCTGTTTTAATTTTTTTCTTCTCCACAGCGACATGTTCATGCCAAATTTTATCCTAGTAAATTTTGCTTCACCAGCAACCACCAAAACGCATCCAACTCAACCCAGTTAGCGCCACCATCCATCCTTTTCTCTCTCGGTCCCCAGTTTTCTATCCACGGGTAGAGGCCCCTGTATCCAAGTTTTCCCTCGTTCTGCTTCTCTTCTCTTGGTTTTAACCTCACTGTCTTCACCACAACTTCCTCCTTACTGAAACCTTAAACCCATGGATATATCTATGAATGTTACTCATTACTTCAAAGGTTTCCTCACGGTTTTTCGATCCTCTTCATTAGTCAGCCCTACTCTGTCTTCTCACCTCATGTTTTCGTCTTTCTATTGTTATTCCTCATTTTGTTCCAGTATATATATATATATATATATATATATATATATGCTTCAGTCCAATCCATCTATCTGACTTTACCTGTTAGTCTTACAATGAAACTAGCCTCCCTTCCTACCACCGTCTCCCTCATCACTCTTTTTGCTAACTCTCTATTTCTTTCTCTCTTCCCCAGAATTCATAGCATGTATATTTATATACTTCTATCCTTATATCATGTATTTGCCTGTCTTTTCCTTCTTCTTTTTTTTTTTGTCAGAGTTTTGGCTGCTGAACATGGCAAAGTTGCGGCCTTCCTAATGCTGCGGTTCTTCAACATGGTTCACATCTTCATTCCAGTCCTTTGTTTTCTTCTTCTTTTTTTTTGTCTTCTAAATATATTTCTTATCCTTTCTCCAGCTATCTATGCAAGACAGTACAACATGCTTGCAATCTCCATATCTAACCTAATATTATATATATATATATATATTACTTCAGCCCCCGTTTAGTCACCTGCATCTCTTGTCCCTTTCCTTTTCCAAAGCAATGCAGGCATTAAATCTCTTTATTCTATTATATTTTCTCCACTAACCACCCATCATCACCATCCTTTCGCCTTACCAAAGAGAACTATCTTCCTTCACATCTGTCCATCACGTTCTTCAGTAGGAAACAGTTCTCTAGTGGCCTTCTGCAATTCCTTGTTTCTCCACTTTCTCCACTGACATCCCACTCTTGTACTAAGGCAACTTTCATCTCATAATAATATAGCCGACCTGAGCCTTCTCTCCTCTCTTTATCCCTTGTATATATTGTCCTCTCCTTTAACCAAATTTTATATGTACATATATTTTAGACGATGGGGCTCTCGGCCCCATACATAGGTATATATATTCATCTGTATTTTCTTCTACCAGTGTTATTCACCCAACATTCACTACATTGCTTTATTTCTTTCTTTTCTAACCGAAGTTATCCTTGAAGCCAATCCATAGTTAGTACATATATATATATATATATGTGTGTGTACTTTTAGATGTATTGTAATATATATACATATATACCTTGTTTCCTTATTTATAGGTATGGTGTGTGTATATATATATATATATATATATTTGCATAATGTATACTTGAATGTATTCTTACTTCCACTCTAGTACATACTTGTGTGTTTCATACATCCTCTTTTATATATATATATATATACTTTTGCATTTATATCTCATTCATACACGTCTACATCTATACTTGGGTGTATAATTATAATTATATCCCCTATATATGTATATATATATATATATATATATATATATATATGCACTCAGACATGTATTTTACATGTGCATGTCTTACATTCTTTACTTGAAATATGTAATTAATTAAATCCCCTTCGGTTCTTCAAATTTTCCAGTGGTTAAATCGTTATTCACTGACAAGTCAAGTACATGAAAATTTTATGGCATTTACACCCGCAACACGCATGTATGTTACCCCCACTGTGAGTGTCACTGGTGCCCGTGCCCTAGCTATGTACTAATTAAAGTTTATTCAGATACTAAGCTTATTTGTTGTACGACCCTGATCCTGTTTACAGCCCCTACCATGACCATCGGTGTAAAATCCACGAATTTACTAGTATTTGGTTTTAATTATGAATAGTGAAGTAAATAAATGGAATTGAGAATTAGCACATTGGTGAAAAATTAATTAAAATATTTTAACTTGAAGAATAAATAATTATGATGTGTAAAAATAATTTTTATGAGCTAGATTAATATATGAATAATCATCTATGTTAGATAAGTACAAATATTAGACAATTTATACATTGAAAGACTGAATAATTAAGTATACAAAAAAAATGTCAATATATATATATATATATCAAATAAAAATATATATAGAAATAAATTAAATAATATATTATATTAATATATATTAATGTATTATATTTAAAATAAAATAAATAATATATATCTGATTTTTTATTAAATAATATGTATATATATAATTAGATATTTGTGTATAAAATATAATATAATAATATATTATATGTATAGGATATTTATTATATAATATTGATTATATTAAAATATATATAATATAAAAAAATATTGAAGTTGGTGGGCCAAAGCTTCCTCTGATAACAGAGGAAGCAAGGAACTCGAGACAAAACCAAAAAAAAAAAAGGAAAGGGAGACACAATCGAAACGAGCAAAAGGAGAGGAGAAGGGGGGGAAGAAGAAGAGAAAGAGAGAGAGTGGTCGGAAAGAGGGAGAGCACCTCGATGCCGACGTGAGAGAGGCGGAAGCGGCGCCGACAGCGTGGCAAACGATGTAGATCGGCAAAAAGAAAGAACGACAGTGACGCCGAAAGGAGAAATGGCTGAACCAACCACTTCTCGGTCGCTTCCTGGCCAGCTCAGACGTCTCGCTGCACAGCCCGAGTAACACGAGGCCCCGCGGACCTGCTGAAGGCGAAACCTGGCAAAGAACTGGCTGTCGGAGTCAAAAACGGTAAGATTCTCCACGGAACCAGTTCGGACCAATTCAGTGAAAGAGTGGTTTGAACCGATCCGAACCAGTTTAACCAAAAAAGGAAGAAAAAAAAAGAAAAAAAAAGGAGAAAATTCGATGATGCCCCGGATCTAAGGATAAGCCGGTAAGCGGTCAGATTTGACTGTTTTAAATTTTGAAAAATTTATTTAAATTTATATTTGATCGAATTTAACCCGGTTTAAATATATGTAAATTTGTAGCATGACAATAGGCGACGAACGAGCTGTTCAACCTCGATTTGTGTGCCAACACGAGAAACTCGAGTAAGTGAATCCCACTTGCTACAGTTGGTATAATTAGGTGAGTTAGAAATTAATCTTATAAGTTACGGATTAATTCCATATAAATTATTTTATGTCTTGGAATTTAAAATCAATTAGCGTAAATAATGGTGTGAACTGTCTAAAGACGTAAGTGAATCCCACTTGCTACAATTGGTATAATTATGTGAGTTAGAAATTAATCGCATAAGTTACAAATTAATTCCGTATAAATTACTTTATGTCTTGGAATTGAAAATCGATTAGCGTAAATAATCGTATGAACTGTCTAAAGACGTAAGTGAATCCCACTTGCTACAACTGGTATAATTATGTGAGTTAGAAATTAATCGCATAAGTTGCGGATGAATTCTGTATAAATTGTTTTATGTCTTGGAATTGAAAATAGAATAGCGTAAATAATCGTGTGAGCTGTCTAAAGACATAAGTGAATCTCACTTGCTACAACTGGTATAATTATATGAGTTAGAAATTAATCGCATAAGTTACGAATTAATTCCGTATAAATTGCTTCATGTCTTGGAATTGAAAATCGATTAACGTAAATAATCGTGTGAACTGTCTAAAGACGTAAGTGAATACCACTTGCTACAACTGGTATAATTATGTGAGTTAGAAATTAATCGCATAAGTTGCAGATCAATTTCGTATAAATTGCTTTATGTCTTGGAATTGAAAATTGATTAGCGTAAATAATCGTGTGAACTGTCTAAAGACGTAAGTGAATCTCACTTGCTACAACTGGTATAATTATGTGAGTTAGAAATTAACCGCATAAGTTACGGATTAATTCCGTATAAATTACTTTATGTCTTGGAATTGAATCACATAAATTACGTATTAATTCGGTGAAGGTTGCTTTATATTTTGAAATTGAAAAATTAATTATCGTAAATGATTGTGAACTATTCGAAGACTGCTGTAGACCTCAAAATCGATTTGAAATAGGAAAAGTAATAAATCAATTAGATTGGGAATAAGATTGTTTTCTACATTGCAAGCTGTGTAATGAGCCATTGTTGCCCGGTCTTATCACATAAATTATGTAAATTATCGGTATTTTGAATTAAGACTTCTATGCTATCGAAAATGCAATTTTGATTCATTTTGACACGTTTTCGAGCCTCGCGATGATTTTTAGGACATTGGTATTTTACGGGAGATTTAAATTTTTATACAAATTTTATCTGTACAATCTCATTTGAACTGTTTAGACTAATTGGAGCATATGACTTATTTAGCCTATGCTTAGTGATTTCGGATTTAAGTGTAACTGCATTCTATCTCGATTTCAATATGACTTTTGGAAATGCGATTTTTGAACGTTTATCGTTATAGGCATTCTAATGAAGTTTTTTCCAATAGAGTACACCGAGACAACCCTAAGCTTACGACTCTTATACAGGCAATTTGGCTTGTCCGACATGGCCAGGATAGGTTAAAACTTTTGTTAATCACTAAGATTGAAGACTTTCAAGATTGTGAACATAGGTAACACCCTAGTCTACGGGACAATTTTTAATCATTGATAGGTTCAAAGGGGAAAGTCTTTATCGGAATATAAATGTGGATATCGGGTACAATTGTAAGACCCAATTATCGAAATTTGTTAATAAGCTATCAAAATATATGGTTTCTGAATCGTTTACGGACATAAGACCATGATACGAATTAACCTCTTAATGCGGGATAGCTTTGGACAAATTTAATTGAGTCCTAAGGCAATAAGTAAATGATGTCCAAGGATTCCAAGTAATATAAGTATGTAAGGGAACTATGTAAGCCATAGAGATAACTAATGTACACGAATTGACCAACTGTTGTTAGATAAATACTATAGGATACGTATCTATCCTAATCTCTTGGTTTGAGTTCAATAATAAAAGCTACCCTATACCGTCCCTAAACACAGACCAAACTACACTGTATTTACACAGACATTGCACTACTACATGAACTGCATGTTTTCTATGCATTATCGCCTACTACTATTTATAACTGTATACTGATAGGCTGGCTCAAGATTTTACTATTTGCATAAAATTGCACGCATATCGACGATAAGTGCGCTTGGGTGGGAGCAATTTCAAGGATGGGTAACCTCTTGGGGAGTTTCCACTCGTATTTTGATTTTTACATCGTTTTATACACAAACTCTGATTTTTAAACTATTTTCAACATTATCGAGCCACCTATCGATTTTACGAGTGAAACTGTGCTTGAGCCTTCGTGTCAAGTATGTGTCACATTGACCTGCTCGCACTAGATTTTGAGATAAAGGCGATGATTAATCATGCTACACTATTACTGTTACTAAACTGTTATTGTTACTGTGGTCCACGGAGTACGGTGTACTGTGCAACACGCATGTGAGTGCGATGTACCGTGTTACTGGTCTTCATTGTAAGCCATTTGGGTAGCTGACCAATCCCATGACGAATGACATCCTGGCACACCTGATCAGTGATGTCCGGAGTCACCGACATTGGCCAATTGTCATACTGATTACTGTTATAGCATGTTCCGCCTTGTCTCGTCTATTTGATTTACTGAATTGATCCTATGAACTGTATTATCGTACGAAACTATATTATTTTACTCTATAAAGAGACTATGGGGGTAACCTCTTGAATCCTGCGGGATTAAAGTGCCACACAGTAGTTTTAGAATCTATATTTATTGCAATAAAATGTTTATACTATGATATTGTTATCGCAAATGATTTTTGACTCTGATTTTACTGAACCGAATTGGAAGCGATTTGTTTTACTGAAGATTTCTTTAAACATTACATGAAGTATTACTTTTCAACTACTACTATTTACTGGTATTGAATCGTTTATTTACTGTACCGAACCGAAATTATTTTACACTGAATAAGTTTTACATATATACATAACAAATATGCTATCTGTTTTACTGTTACTGTTTTCAGAATAGTACCGTTTTACTGCATATGCATGGCATTTTAAGCATGATTGTTGCCCCTGCTAACAGGGATGATAATAGTTAGTAATGGAGTCTCAACTAAAGAGATAATAATAGTCAGTAGTGTCTCTGCCAACAGGTTAAAATAGTCAACAAAAGATAATGTGAAATATGATTCAAGTTATGAGTACTATGTTATCGAAATGTGAAAAGAGTTTAGGATATGAAATATGGTTCGAATATAAGGATTATGTTACGAATGTAAATATGTTTCAGATGTGAGACTTATTCCAATAAGAAAATTGTTCTAATATAGATGATGTTTGAAATAAGACAAGTTTGAAGTGTAATAAGTTTCGAATACAAGTTATAGTCTGGATAATAAGTTTCAGATACTGGTTATATTTTGAATAAGTGATGTTTTCGATATGTGAATACCTAATATGTGGTATGATTTAGAATTAAGTGATATGATTTGAGAATGGTTGTGACCGAAGGATGAATAAGGACTACAACAAGTTTTAGCTTTCTGCTTTTGACTATGTTTCGAATTTTGAACCCTTATAACCATCATTAGTTCGAGTGATCAGGTTCGATGACTAATTAAGGTATTTTAAAATACCTCAATGCCTGAAAAATTTTACAGCATCTAGCTAGCAGTCTAATCCAAAAACACAAAGAGAAGTGTGATCATCAATAAGTTTCGAACTGCAAGTATGTTTGGGATAAGGTCTGTTTTGAAATATGATAAGTATCAGATTCTGATTCGGAAAAGAAATAAGAAAGAATGATCGAATGGAAATACGTTAGACATGTATTAGAAATTTAGTATCGAGTAGGTTATTATCTCTGTGCTTGTGTGGTTTACTTACTCAGTTTTCTCGAAGCTCACCCATTCTTCTTTCCATCACAGGTTCAGACCAGAGTTGCATTGAAAATGATCAACTTCAGAGTAAGCGGTTTGAGATTTCACAGCTCACAACAGCACAATTACTTATACTATTTAATTGTACTTTGTCAGATAGATACTTTACAGTGTATGTGTCGGGATGTGTATTAAATTAAGAAATGATTACAAAAGTTATTAAGAAGTTAGACTGGGACCTTAGGTTCATAACCTTAAACCAAGCTAGGTAGTTTGAGACCTAGAAATAGTTACGATTGTACTCACATAACAAACAATGTATGGAAAGAAATATGAAAAAAAATTGCTCACATTTTCACACTTTCGCCATAAATCACTGAACAGTTTACAGTTTCGGGTCGTGACAATCGGTACTTTATTCCCTCTACAGAGGATGACATATGTTTGCATGATAGCTATCCGGACATAGCCTAGTCTCTATGTTTTAATGTATGAACATTTTGAGTATGAAAGAAAGTAAGTAAGCTAAAGTAAGTAAGAATTATGTAAATTTTAAGTAAGTAAGCATATATGTAAGTATGTTTCATTTCAAAGTAAATAAGTATGTATGTAAATCAAATTCCATAAATATGTATGTACGATTGTTTTATTTCAAAGTAAGCAAGTAAGTTTATGCAAATGGATTTAAGTAAGTATGAAAGCACATTAACCTGATTTTCCACATGTTTTTGGGATTGTCAGGATTTTTTTAAATGCCTTCCGTACTGAGCTTTATCATAACCTCATCCCTTTTTTCGTCCATTTTCAGATTACCTGCGATAGAATCTGCTCAGCTATTGCGAAGTACTCGAGTATCCAGGTGAATTTTGAGCCTCCCTGTAAACATCGCAAATTTTTTTGTATTTAATTAGACAATAAAAATAAATACAAAATATATTATTTATTGGTTACTTTGAAAACATAATTTAAAAAATAATAATAATAAAATATAAATAAATAAATAAATAATATATAATATTTATAATAAAAAAATAATAATAATAAAAAAGAATATATAAAGTAAAAAAAATGAATTGTTGTCGCGCGACTTTCGCACGACAGAGAAATGGAACAAGGGGGATCGGGTTTTCCTGATCCTCCCCAAAAGCTCTCCCCTGACAAAGAGACAGGCGAGAGGCCAAGAGGCGGTGAAGGCACCAACGCCGACCAGCCACAAATCTGGCGAGGAGAACGATGCCCGATGAGAGGAACAGAAAAAAAAAAAAAGATAGGAGTGAAACCGAAGAAGAAGGAGAAGAAAAAAGGAAGAGAAAGTGAGAGCAGTGGCTGAAGGGGGGACAAGCTCGTGTCGTCGCCGGCCAAAGGGAGGCTGAGGAGTCGTCGTCGATGTGAGGAAAGGCGTAAATTGGCAGAAGGAAAGAGAGGCAACGACATCGAATGGGAAAGAGGCTGAATCGGCCACTTTCGACGAGCCCAGGCGAAACCGGCACCAAATTCGTGCACTGGACGACCTCGCAGACCTGCCGAAGGAGGAAGCCGAAGAAGAACCGACCAGGAAAGCTCTGAACGATGAAGGAGAGAACTGAACAGTACTGAACCGGGTTGAACCGGTCCAAATCGGTTCAACCAGAAAAGAGAAAAAAAGAAAAAAAAGAAAAAATAGATGAAAAAAAGGGGAAACGGAAGAGAAAAATTTCGGAGATGCTTCAGTTTGACGGTAGACCGCATGATAATGGGTGACGAATGAGAGATCGATGCAGTCTTGATTTACGTGCCATTATGAAATCTTGGCTCCAAAAGATCGAATTGGGAGCAAATCGGACTGAGCGAAACCTCAGCGTTTGAAAAAGTTTGACTGTACAGAGAAATCAAGGTAAGGGGTGTAATTTAATATGGTAATGGTATCCCTACCCTTAGACTCTGATTTATTTATACGTTTTCAAGTTTTCTCGTACAGCCCTTGATTGTAAAACAAAACCCTACACCTATTAAGCCCAAGTTTTATTTGGTCATGTTTTCGAAATAAAGAAATGTCATATGAAATTAAATGCATAGATGTGAGATCTGAGAATTTTAGACATATTTTAATTATGTAATATGAACTTGAAGTGTAATTTATTGAGCTGAATGAAATGTATAATTAATGAATGAGAAATAATCAAAGTAGTGAATTGTGGAAACTATATCTAACGATTTATATGTTAAGTGTTTAACCAAAGTGTGAAACTATGAGCTCAGATTGATCTTGGAGAAGAGAGGATCGATCTGGTAAGTTAAAAATGACAAGGGAGGAGGAAATTAAGTGGGCAGATCGATCTCCAATGGAAGAGGATCGATCTCCTTATGATTCTGTAATGAAGAGATCGATCTCATGAGGAAGGAATCGATCTCAAAATGTTTCTGTTAAAGAGAAGATCGATCTCCTCAAGGAGCAGATCGATCTCATGAAGCATTCTGTAAACTAGAGATCGATCTCATAATTAGAGCCGATCGATCTCATAAAGCCATTAAGAGATCGATCTCACCCCTCGACAGATGGATCTCCTAGGCATAAAATAACCCCAAATCGTCCCCAAATTCAAATGCAGATCGATCTCATCAAGAGCTAAATCGATCTCTTAGCCTCCGTCTATAAAAGAACCCCTGTGTTTTCTTGCATTTCATCTTTTCTCTCTCTTTCAAACCTCCATTTCGGTCGAACCCTAGCTTTCTCTCTCTTCCAAATCGCTCATTTTCGTCCAAATTAAGAGTTGTGGCAAGAAAGAAAGTTGTTGCTCGCCCAATGGAGAACAACATACTTGAAAATCGAAAGACGAGTCGAATCGAGGTGTGAGTTGAGCACTCCACAAGTTTTGGTAATCTCTAAACTTCAATCTTGGATTTTGAAGTGATTTTTTGTGATTGTGGACATGGGCAGTGTGATGAAATAGCTAGGAGATAGTTAGAGATTGATGAAATTGCGATTTTATTGAAGTGATGATGACATTAAGTAAATTGTGGTAAATTGGGGTTTTTGTCTATAAATTGGAAATTTAGGTAATAAGGTGATTTTGGTATAGGTATTATGCATGAGAAATGTAAAATGTTGAGATGTAGTGGATAAGATGACGTATTGTGATAGAGTCATGAGAAATGAGATAATTGAGAGATTTAGGTGTTAGTGAGAAATATGAGCAAATGTATGCTCGATAATGAAATTGAGTCGAGATATTGATGTTTTTAACATCGTTTGGACAGCTCGGGAGTTCCAGTGTGGAATGCGAGGCTAGTCTGTGATACGGGGGAACGATTGTACTATACGAGGTGCAAAGAGGTAAGGGAAAACTAAACTCATTTGTGTATGTGTTTTGTGATAATATTGTAGCATGATTTTCGATTGAGAAAACAAGCATGTTTTATGTGTTGTGAATGAGAATTACACACAATTTTATAGTCGGTTGGGGCCCAACTTTTATGAGTTGTAAACTATACGTGAAAACGTTTTATAACAATTTTGTGTTTAAAATGTGAAAAATGTTTTAGGCCCTACGTTAAGGCGTATTGAGATTTGAGAAATGTGTGCGTGGTTTTGTCGGTTGAAGCTCGGTTTTAACATGTTTTGTGTTGAGTACAAAACGGTTTGAAATGAGTTTTATGAGAGAAAACCATTATGAGCTTTACGTGAAGGCAAAACGATTTTTATGATAATGGCTATTGATTGAGACTTAGGTTTGTCATTTTGAATACATATCGGGCATTGCTCTAGTAGCATGTAAGTCCAAAATTCCTCCATTCTGGTAACGTGAGATGACCCCTACTCTGGTAGCGTAGGTTACCTACCACATGTGAATCCTAAATCAGTGGCTGTGCCACGTGTAAATTTTATTTAGTGTCCGTGCTACGTGCATTACTATTGCAGTGATTTTCATCACGTTTTAAAGAGAAAAGCCATTATCGCACCTTGATTTCTACATGCTTGTAATCTTGAATTGAGCCATTTATTATCATGTTTTTACATGGGCTTTGAGATGATGTTTTAACTATTCATGCTACCTTTTCCACTAAGTTTATTGAGTTTATCGTGTAAAACAAAATGATTGTGCGGTGTAAATCATTTTATTATTAATGAATCCCTTACCCCCTTACTGAGCGATTTAGAAGCTCACCCTGTTTTATCTTTCCCCCAGATTTCTTCAAGTAAAAAAGGGTTTCCCTGCGACGTACGGAGTAGTGGCTAGTGGAGGACTTGAGCTCCAGGCCATATATTGTATTTTGATGTATCATTTATCTTTTCATGTACCCAGACAATTATTATAATTATAGACACTTGATGTACAACATTGTATGGGATGTATTAGGATTAATTAACTTGAGATTGAGTAATGTATATGATATGATATATACTATTTAATGATGAGATCCTGAGGCATGATATGTATAATGATGTTTGACACTGCACAGGAATGCACCCTTAATTTTGATTTGATGAGTAAAAAGTTTTAAATTTACCTTATTTTCCGTGCTTCTGGGGCGTGACAATAGGTTCGAGCATGATTTCTGAATAAATGTTATGGTTTCGAGTTACGTATGAATTGATTTCATGTTTTTGAAAGAAATGAAATTTGGTATGTGAACACATGCTTAAGAAAAGAAATTTGTTTTCGAAAGGTGATTGTGGGGGTCACCTCTTGAGTCCTGCAGGAACAAAGTGCCACATAGTCTTTCTGTTTTATGAAAGAGATTTCAGATTACAAGAAATTCGATTTTATTACTCGGTATAAGTTTATGGGCTATAAAACCCAAGAAAGATTTTGAAAACTCTGTTTTGAGACGAAAAGGCAATGTATAGTGGAATTGTGGGGGCCACCTCTTGAGTCCGACAGGAGCAAAGTGCCACGTAGTTCACAATGACATGCGATCGTGGGGGCCACCTCTTGGGATCTGTGGGAGCAAAGTGTCACACAGTCTGTGTGACTGTGGGGGCCACCTTTTGGGTCCTACAGATGCAAAGTGCCACACGGTCAATGCATTTTTGTCATGCGCGCCTTCGTGGCATATATGAATTTCGTCTTCGGGTATGATTGAATTGCTGTACGACCTTGATCACGTCTACAGCCTTGCCATGGCCATGTTTATGATTTCCCTCTACGGAGGATGACTATGTTATCATCGCATGACAATCCTATAAGTTAGCCTAGTCTCCATCCGATACGAACTATGTTATAAGATTTTGATCCTTCGATACATGTTTATGCATCAGTTATGCTTTTGAAGTTCTATAGGTTTTGAAAGATTCTGAAGTTCTGTATGTCTCGAACGATTTTGATGTAACTGAATAGATTTGTTACCTCGAAATTATATTTCTATTGATTATGTTTTTCATTTACGCATTTTGGAAGCTATGTGATATTTGTAAAGAAATGCTATCTTTTAGTTTAATCATGCATTCAGTGTGATTCAGCCACCATGATCATTTTAAATGCATTTCTTACTGGGTTTTTTCCCGAAAGCTCACCCCTTCACCTCTCAGATGTGTTGTAGTGAAACTATAGTGATAATTGTTGCGTAGACGACATAGGCTGGTGGATACGAGTTTCCCCAGACTACCTTTTGTACATGCGTGAGGTATACATTTCTATCTCTTTACCAGACCATTTGTATGCACAAACATCTATTGAAAGTAATGTGTCGGGATGTAATCTGTATAAGGATAAATGAAATATTTTAAGGATTGATTGTTGGGAGTAACTAGACGTGTTTGAAATATGTGGAATGATTTGATGATATGACTTGGAAAACATGTCTGATAGTTGTGGATAGCTAGGGTTGATATTGTGAGAAAATTTCAGGTGGGTAGGCTTATATATAAGTCGTTATGCTGTCGAAATTTCTATCGGCCATATAAATCCAAATGTGAAACTTAATTATAATTACGGATAAAGAAGTAAGAAAATGAATTGACACTGAACAAGAATACAACCTAAGTGAATAAAGGGATTACGTTGCAAGCTGAAGTTTCGAAAAAAAATTCTTGAATTTTTATAGGTCATAGGTCGTTACACTCCCAGTCTAACTTTAGTACACGCTCAGTTATATTCCCTGATGTTTATTTCCAAACAGTGGTAATATATAGATACTGGCTTGTATATGTATACTTTTGAGATATAATCTAACGTTACGGAGTTGTAGATAAATGGCTTGGGAAATAAACGAAATGTTGATGATGTTAAGTATGAATATACTTGATGTAGTGGTAATGTATTTTGAATTGGGAGAAGGTAAAGTTTAAAAAAATAAAAGCAACTGCATTGCGATTAGAAATTGTTATTTATAGTAGGGATATAAATTAAAAATATAAGAGGTTATACTACCGAAATTTCTAGCAAATCTTATACGGTTAAATGATTAAGTAATAGAAGAAATTAAGTAACCTACACTGTACATGAATGCAACCTAAATAAGAAAATAAGAATTTAAGGAATAATTTAACCCCTATTTCCGCTCTTCTGGGGCATCACAAAAAGAAGCATAGAACCTTCAGTTCCTCTTGACTTCTTGTCGTTTCTAGATTTTATACTATTCTTTTCTAATTCCTTAGTTAAACTTATTACCATCAAAAAATGTGTATCCATACACTATGCAAGATAAATTGTATGCCCAAACATATAAAGTTGTTGACTCGATGATTAGGTAATAACATTTTAATGGTGGGACGTTGGAAGATTGATGCTGATCAATATCGATATTCTTAGAGTTTTCATTTATAGAAAAAAAAATAAAAATAAGAGAATTGGCAGCTTCATGCCTTAATATTTTATATGTAATTTAGATAATATTTTATATGTAATTCAGATGATATGTAAAATGTTAATTTATTCTAAGTGCATTGACATTAATTTTATATTTATTTTCACGAATACAATGAATAATTATTAGACATAATTATTCATGAAAATGTTCATTAAATTAATATCACTTACATCAATTAATATTAATTATACTATTAATCTTACTTAAATGTTTATAAATTGAAACTATGAGACAATTATTCATGACTTTTAATTTAATTTTCACATTACTAAATTAATTATTTACGTAAAATTAATATTTTAATACGTTGATTCTTACTTTTCATTACGTTCAAAAGTTTCTAACATGTAACGAATGTCAGACGATTTAGAAAGTTTCTGACATTTAAGGAATGGCAGGCGATTTATAAGGTATATTGAGATTTTACTATAGTAGCAAACCTGGCATTGATGATAAGCTGTCTATTCCTTACGAATAAGTTTATTATTTAATAACCTGCAGATGAGGTCAAAATTGTTAAATTTATATTATAGAGATCCCCAATTAACCAATCAGATTCAAAATTATGTAAGAACCAGAAAAATATTATTTGGAGCCTACACTTATAAATGATGATTCTACAAAATTTGTTATTATGACTGGATAATTACACTATTATAATAAAAAGAATTGCACCTGGAATATTAAAACCCTCACTAGGTAGAATCTGTTGAAGAAAAATTTAAAGCTCATGGGCAAACTATTCCAAACAGCCAGTGGTTGAAAAGGAAAGCCCTTACCCTATAGGCTACATATATTTTCCTTTTTCCTTTTGGAAAATCTTTCTTCGTTGCTGACTCATAATTTGTTGTTAACTAGATGAAACAAAGCAGCGTTCTGGTTTATTTTTATCTTATTTTATTTTGGTCGGCGTACAAGTTTTTGTAATTGTTTGAAGTAATGAGTTTCGCTATATGATTGTGATACCTACTCCAAAATACCATGCACCGACCACTCTCAAATCAAAACCCCAATACCATTATCTCATTTTTTTTTTTTTAAGTAAAAATAACCCGTACAATATCACAAATATTAAGATATATTTTTAGGGTAGATTTATGGAATTTCAAATTTAAGAGGACTAAATAAAAGATACAAATAAAATATCAAAATTGATAAATTGATAAATGTAAAAACTTGAGTAATAAACTAATAATCAATCATATTTACATACTTTTACACTATGCTTGGTAAGGAAAAATAAAAATAAAAGGGAGAAAAAAGCAATAAAAGAAAAAATAGAAGAGATGAACCAAAATGAAAAAAATAAAAGAGAGGAGGGGAATTTTTTTTATTTGGTATGAAAGATAAAAAGGAAAAAATAATAGGATGAAATTGTAAATAAAATGTTTAATTTAAATAGAAAGAACTTTTTTTCCTAAGTAGAAAATGTAAATTTATCTTCTTCTTTTTTTCCTTCTCAATTCTATTCTACCAAAAAAAAAAAAACTACTTTCGGTCCAATCCTTTTTCCTCCGATCCTCCTTAGTCCTTAATGAAAGCTATGCATTTAAAGATGAAATTTTGATAACCATTAATTTCAATTAAATACCTACTTAGTGGAAATATATTATAGTTGTTTAAATTACACAAAATCGTTATTTACATGGATTACTATCATATTACATAAAGGTATGTGTCACCTTGATCCTGTTAACCCCACTTGCAAAGAGTTAAATCTATATTGTCATTGTATTTGATAACAATCATATGTATATTTGATCTATCAATACAGTTTTTATGAATATTTGAAATTTTGATTATTGAATTTATTTTTAACTTAATTACTTCAATAAAATTCCATATTCTCTATTCTCTATTCTCTATTCTCTATTCTCTATTCTCTATTCTTCTTTTAATCATAAATGTCTTTACTCTTAGTTATAAAAATTCTTTTAATTATAAAAGTCTTTACTCTTAATTATAAAAATTATAAAAAAATAACTGGGGTTAAACCTATTGTATTATTTCCTTTCCATCCTAGAAGTTAATATAAAAAGTACAATTTTTTTATTTATTAATTGAAAAAAATTTGATTTAATGAACAAACGAAATAAAATTTATAAAATAAAATAAAAATGATGGTATTTCTTTTCATATATTAATTATATATTATAAAGTTAGTTTGGTCAAGTAGTGAAATTGGTTTTGATGAGATTGAATACGATAAAAATATCATTAAAAATTTATGTTTTTTAATAAAATAAAATAAAAAGGACCAAAGGGTAATTTTACCGTTTGCTATTTTGTTCTATCCTCCCCCACTTCACTGTCGGAACCAATTGGACTCCCAAACCCACCCTTAGTGGAGTTTTAAGGATGTAAATAGATACCCTATAAACGGGTACTCAGTGTTATTCAACCTGATTAATTAGAATTAGAATATTTAATAATAAGGTTCAAGTAGGGTTTAAGTAATAATTTTACTACTCGTCACGAGTTTGGGTAGAATTCAGGTAGTAATCTTAGGGTATTCTACTACCTAAACCTGATTATAAATAATAATTTTTTTAAATATTATTATATTTTATTTTATTTTTAAATTATATATTATTAATATAATATTTATTTATTTAATAGATTAAATATTTTAATTATGGTTTTTAATATTAATTTATTTTTATGAGTTAATTTAAATTTATTAATTTAATTTTTCTTAATGATATGCATTAAAATTTATTTTAAATTTAAATTTAAAAGTCAAATTTTGACTTAATAAATAGATATTTAATGAGTTTGGATAGTTAACATGTATTTTATATATTATATGAATAGATTTTAAGTAGTAAAATTTAAAATATTCGAGTAATTAATTGAGTTCAAGTATTATAAATTATAATCGGATTCAAATTCGAATATCTCAAAATTAACAGATAGTCATCCCGTTAACATCCCTAAACTTTGTGTGTATACTTTATTTTAATAACACTTAAGCCAAATAATACTAATATGAATTAATTGACGTAAGTAGTTTACATTGAAGATGAATTAGTAGACAATAAGTTGAAGAGATTTTGGAAAACATGCATTTTAAAAGTTAAATTATGAAAATAAGTAAAATATATATCATCATCTTAATATTATTTGTGGAGTTTTAAAACTCCTAATAGCATATTGATAATTATCCTTTTAAAATTGTTTTTCTTTTGGTTTTAAATTCTAAAAACAGAACAAACATATTTGGTTAATATTGTTACAAATTGAAAAAAAAATATTTTAACTGATTCAAATATAATAAATCAATTCACAAAATAAAAATTTAAAAATTAAATTAAATAATATATTTATTAAACAATATTATATACATAATATTAAATAATTAATATTATTTTTACTATTTAATACGAATATTAAATATCTTCATTTAATCATATTACAAATTTAACATAATTTAAATAATATTATGATTAAAAATAATAATAAATAAAATAATAAGTAAAATAATTCAATTGAAAATAAAATTTTTTAATATTAATTTTTGTTAGATAATAATTGAGATCAATAGAATTCTAAATTTTATATATTAAATAATAATATGAATTAATAAATTATAAATTATATTTAATCATATTTTTAATTTAATTGTAATAGTATTAAATTATTAACTAATATATATCCAACTAATTATTTATAATAAAATATATAATTATTAATATATTATATTTAATATAAATAATATTATTTCATGTCAAGTATTCACTTATTTCATATCATTAAATTATTTATGTCACAACCCAAATTACCTAAAAATCAGAATAAATTTTTCGTTTTTTCGTTTATTATTTAATTCTTACCTTTCTCTCATCGTGACCATCCTACAAACAGTTGGGCTATGATTCGGTATTAGTCACCTCACATTATTTACCATTCCACTTTCATAATCTCATTCACATATCAGAGTTTACTATCATTTGACTTTTATTAAATACATACTCAATGGTATTTATAACCCTACATCCCCGACATCATATCTATTTACAGTATTGTGCATTACATATTTAGATACAAAACCATACAAATGCGTATACCTGTCTCTCGATGGGAAGCAGCGAATACCAAGCATGCGAGTCCTCAGCTGCTCACTAACTATTGCGAGTGCTCTGAAAAGATGAGAAAATAAGGGGGTGAGCAAACCATACGCTCAGTAAGGCAATTATGCAAGTAAGTAGATAGCTCAAATATCTACATGCTCATAATGCCATGCCCTTAAATCCATTTCTTTTCATTAAAATTTCACACACAAAATCATGCATATTTCAATGCCATAGTTTATCAAACTATTTGTGCATATAGAAATCATGTAATTCATGCATCAAAGGCATTTTATGTGACATCATTAAATCATAATGAGCATGAAACAAATCTAGATCATGCATTCTTTCATGTCTTGTAAGACAAATTATGAATTTGAAATAAAAGCATGGAAAACATCATCATGCTACTGCATTCAAATTATTTCATTAAAAACGCAGTATAAAATCACCTGAAGGGGTTAAGCGTCTCATAATTCAAATCCAAACTCATAAAACAATTCATTAAATTTCTTTACAAAACTTCGGTTATAAAACCACCCTTCTTTCAGGGTCACATATCATAAAATCGTAAAATCAGGGGCCTGACCCCTCCCTCGGGTCTACCCTGGTCTATTGACCAATAGTTATATCATGTGAGACAATCAGCTGATTATATCAGTAAAATCGAGGACTATGACCAATCCTAGTGATCCCTGGCAACACGGTACCTAGTGTGCGGGGTATCACACCTGAAACGGGAGGTGGGTCGTCCTACCCGCCAGAACAGCATAACACCAGGATTGCGAGGGTAAGGCTTGCTGCCTCGTGGCTAATGCCACTCCACTCCAACAATCCCCACGGTACAGCGTACTCCGCGTGACATACACGGTACAACGTACTTGACGAGCCCTAAGGGTATCTATCCGCAAGTGCACGGGTCGTCCAAGTAATAATGGGATTTGAGTCCCGAAATTATCGTCCCACAGAGAAGTTGTTAGCCTAATTAACTACCGATTAATCTTACCCTAAGTATATCCTAGCAAATTATGAATTCAAAGAGGGTGATCTACTAAGGCTAATTAAAACACTGGAAAGCACTAAAATAATAAGAATTAAAGGAAATAAAACTGAGCAAAAAATACTTACAATACTGGAAGCAATTAAAATCAAAAGCCTACAAAAGAAAATAAAAACAATTAAAATTAATTAACGCAATTAAAATAAAATGCAAATATGAAATTAAAGCAATAAAACTACTTAAACTAAAATTAAACAAGCTTAAAATAAAATATGCATGTAACTAAACTAACTAAGGAAATGCAATTTAAACTAACTTAAAGTCTAATGAAAATAAATTTACCCCTAATTTAATTCTAAACACTAATTTATCACTAAACTTAAACTAATGAATGAAACATATTTGGAATTTTCACTAACACTTAAAATGCATGACTTTATCTAAATTAATTTTAAACATTACCCCTAATACTAGAATAAAAATTACTAAGTACCCAAATTAAACCTAAGTTAAACTAAATGCAACAAAGAAACTATGATTAACATACTAATTGGAGGTTAACTAACTAAGCTAACTACTAAAATTGAATTTAATCTAACTAAATGCATGAAAAATGGATTAAACCCCCTTAACAAACCAACCAAACATAGCCTAGGAATTTAAACATTTCCCTCCAACACTGTTCACGTCTTCACCAATTTGGATTTTCTGGTTTCTAGCATTCTCGGTTCCAGGCAGCGCTCATGGCTTTGTTTGGCCTGCTGTCCAGATATGTTCTCAACCTCTGCCCATGTAAAGCATACAACCTGCACGTTTCTTGGTCTGCTTCAGGTGCTGCCGGAATGCCCAGGTGTGCTCTCGGTCTGCAGCGTTGTCCTCGGCACCAGCTTCATTCCCCGCTGCAGCAGTAGATTCGGTCTGCAGTGCCAGGATAGTAATGGAATGCAGCAGCTATCCTCACTTGTATCTCTTGCAGCAGAACCGACAAACACCAGCAACTGCTCTACTCACCATGTTCGGCAGCTGTTTGAAATGGATCAGTCTACAGCAGACACGGGTTGCCAGCTACTCTGAGAACAGAAAATTCTACTCTTCCGGTTCAGCAAGGATATGCACTTGAATGATCTGAGAACCCAGCTATCAACTGGCCATGTCCGGCATCCCCTTCCTCTGTCCAGTGCACTCACCAATAGCCACAGCCCGTCCGATCTCAATCAATCCAGCAGATGAAAGGAAACAGAGCAGAACAGAGGTGTGATGTAATCCCCAATTGCTGCCATATTGCTATCAATCGAGAAGGGGTAACAACGGCTACAGTCACCAATATTTAATAGCTTCTCGCACCACTCGGAATATCCCGAATGAACAATAGAAAAAAAAACAAAGAAATAACAAAACCGTAACTAGGAAGGAAACCGAGAGAACAAAATAAAAATAATACTTTAAATTAAAACTTAAACAGTAAAATAACAATGAATGAAAACTGAATAAATCCTAGAAGAAAATAAACAATCGTGGCTGCTGTCACCAGCCAAGGAACATAAAAAGCTTAAAGAAAAATAAAACCTAAAATAAATGTTTAACCTAAAAAACTAAAAACTAAAAGCTACCCCCTTTTCAATTGACATCTTTTTCTATTTATACACACACTTAGGGGTACAATTGTAATATTTCTATCCTAAATGAATTCGCATTGTTTGGCCACTTGTCTTCACACTATTGGCTCCTTGAAATAAATATTTTCATGTCATCTGTCTTTTTGTCTAATTAAATGTGCTAGGCACGTGTTGTCCACGTGGTCCAATCTCGATTTTAGCCCAATTTCGGTCCATTTTATACCGAAATATTCAAAATTCATCCGGATTTAATTTATCTGCAAACATGAGAATTTTAATTAAATAAAGGGGATAATTAACAAAATAAATTGGGGATTTAAATAATTAATTAGGAAATTAAGCACAAATAATTCTAAAAATATAGAATTATCAGTACTCCGTGAACCCAAGCTCAATCAGGGGTGCCTGCAATAGGTCTTATCCACCCAAATCATCTCTGTCTCAGAATGCACGTGTGAGCATATCATCTCATTGTGACAAACAGTCTACAGGAGGCTCCAACACGGCTATATGCATGTAATATAAATCCCTGTACGAGCGAAGCTCTAGCACGGCTCCATGCATATTCATGATATCAAAAAACCTCGTGCGAGCGAAGCTCTAGCACGGTTTCATAAAAATCAGTAAAATCTACATACGAGAAGCGCTCCAGTACGACTTAAACTGATTATAATTTCAAGTAAAATCCACGTATGAGCAATGCTCTGGTACAAATATGTATAGAAACTCAGTGAAAACCTCGTAGGAGAAAAACTCTAGTACGACATTCAAATGAATTATAAAACCATATAAAACTTTGTACGAGCAACGCTCCAGCATAAATAAATGCTCAAGTAAATCAAATCTCGTGCGAGTTACACTCCAGCACGACTTTATGCATAATTAAATCAAATCTCGTGCAAGTTACACTCCAGCACGGCTTTTATGCAATATCATATCAAAACAGGATGCGAGCTAGGCTCCAGCATCTCTCATGCATGTCAATTATAAAAGCTAGTGCGAGCAATCTCTCCAGCACCTTTTTTATGCATACCACATCAAAACATGTCAAAACAGAGTGCGAGCTAGGCTCCAGCAGCTCTCATGCATATCAAATCATAAAATCAGTGCGAGCAACCGCTCTAGCACATTTTATACATATGATGTCACACAAATCGATGCAAGCAACCGCTCAAGCACATTTTATGCACACTCACAAACGCAGATATAGTGCGAGCTACGTGCCGACACTATCTGATTCCATATAAACTTGATAGTTGGCCTATTTTCCAAAGAAATTTCTATTTAAATCTTAATAACACTTACGTAGTGTTATTTTGAGAAATTTATGCAATTATTGGCCAATTTATCGATTTACTTTGCTTAAAACCAATAAAATTCTTTAAACCAGAAATTTCTTAAATCATGCATTTTATGCATGTCATGCTTTCACCATCCTTAGGTGGACTTCCCTCAATAGGGGTAAAATAGTCTTTTCACCTATTTCGATCCTTAAAATCATTTAAACCACTTTTAGGATCATTATACAATAACCATGTATACATACATAATCAGTGTACAGAAAAGCTATTAAAATACGCGTAGCTACCTCTAGCTACTCACACAATTCCCTTACCTCATTTTTTTCTACAGTCGGACCTTTCCACTGATGACTCGTCACACAGTTCGATTTGCTCCGAATCCAATCTCCGGAACTATGGATACACATTCATCAAGTCAAATACAATACAATTTAAATTGTATTTCATATTTTCTGGGCTTAATTTAAATCATTGGGCCCGTTTACTCATATTGGGCCCGATTATACCATAATGGGTCTTAATCGGCCTTAAGCCGTTTACCACACTTTATCGAGGCCTATTGGGCTCATTGGGCCCATCAGTATTTATTTAGCCTCGTTCTAAATTCTCAGATATCTCAATTTAGTATTTACGACAATTTATCCAATTTTTCAAAATTTAATTCATTTCATGCGGAAATTAAATCCGTAATTTATGCGGTAAATTTTAACACACATAACTATGCAAAATTGTCATAAATAAGGGTTACTTACCCGTGATTCCATGATCGTACACAAATCGAGGCTGTCTTGAGCTCTCGGTTGATGCCAATTGTCGAGCTACACATTTAAATAATTTTTCGGGTAAATTTTCAGTCGGATATTAATCAAATTAAATATTCTAAAATTTAAATCGGTCAATTCGACCGCTTACCGACTTACCCGAAACTCGATTGCATCACTAAAATTTTCTCCAATTTTTCATATTTTTTTCCTTTTTCTTCCTTTTTTCCCTTCCTTTTTGGCTGAACCGGTCCGGTCCGGTTCAACCCGGTTCAGACCGCCGGTTCACTCCAGTTCGACCAATTTAGTGGCTTGTGGGTCGTTCTCCGTCGGTTTCCATCGCTAGTGACTCCGCTGGGTCGTTCGCATCTCGGATCTGCCCTCGGTTTCACCCGAGGTCGCCGAAAAGTGGCCGGTCCGGCCCTTCTCTCCTCTGCCGACGATACAATTTCTTTTCTTCCTCTGTTTCCGACGCTGGTCGCCGTCTGACCCACCGATACTGCCACAAATCGAGCCGCCTGCGCCTGGGGACGCTCGGCTGGTGGTGGTCGGCCTCGAATCGGCGCCGGTTGTAGGGAATCCCTTTTCTCTTCTCGGTTTTCCTTTCGTTGGCGTTTCTCTCGCTGTCGATCGCGCTTCCATAGCCGGACTCTGCCTGAGTCAGCGTCGGCTGCCTTGCCTGTCGGGTGCGCCGCCGACCCTTCCGTTAGGTGAGCGAGGACCGACCCTCGATCCTTGCTTCGATTTTCAGCTTGCAGAAATCACCTTTCGCGATTTCTGCTGTTTTTTTAATTAATTTATTTATTTATTTATAATTTATTTTTAATATTATTTTATTCATTAAAATAATATTAAAATCCACATATATCTTAAAAAATTATATTTTATTCATTTAATCTGTAAATAAATTTATCAGTCCGATTTTTCCTTTTCGGTATATTTTTTGACTATTTTCGGGATTATTTTTCGATACCAAAATTTCAGTTTTATTCCAATAAATTCATATCATGATCAATTTAACTCGAAATTTAATTATTTCTTCGTTATTGATCAAGATTTCTCAATCTCATATTTTTAATTAAATTTCCTTCTCGAATTTATACCGACTTTTGATCTTTTGACCATTTTACCCTTGCACATTTTTGAAAATACCATTTCAGTCATTTTGTATTTTTTAAATGCACTCAAAAATTTCTATTTATTCTCTTTTTGCCCTTACGATAAAATCGGGTCTTACAATCTCCCCCACTTAAGAAATTTGGTCCTCCAAATTAGAACCAAGTCAAATAAGTCCATAACAACTCCGGGTATGTCTATCATATCATATACTGCCATCCTCAAGTGACTTTCTCCGAAGTGTAATACTACCAACATACTTAACTAGGGAGATCATCTTAAACCTCAACACCTTATCCTTCCATCTAATACCCGAATCGATTTTTTTTCAACATACGTTATGTGAGACCCCGTATATGTACAGTTGTATATAGGTACATAGAAATGTAAATGAAATCGTGAGTATGATAATACATTCGTAATACAAAGTATATGCAATGTAAGTTCATAAGATTATGTACGTACTTGTAATAAGAGTCGTGATTGTACGTATAAGTTGCGTTATGAATAAGTATGAAGAAATGAACTTAAATACGAGAAGAATGTGATTGAAATGGAATAAGAGTAGTGTGGTAAAATGGAAGGAAAGATTTACATAAGCGTATATTTCCATTCAGGTAATATCGTGTATATTTGGTTATACAAAGATTTTCTCACAAGTTTTAATATGTACTAAGTGTGATTGGATGACATTTTTAAGTCTCAAGGAGGGATGAATGAGGAAAGGACTATGGAGGTAAATTGAGGAAGTTTTGAATGAAGTTGTTGCAGAAAAACTACAGAAAATTTAGAAATATGGAGGCCAGATCGATCTCATAAGATGAGAGATCGATCTGGAAGAGCCAGAATGCTCTTATGTGAGTAATGGAATGGAGCAGATCGATCTCCAAGGGAATCAGATCGATCTCCTTAGCTCTCGGGTTGGAAGCAGATCGATCTCCCCTAAGACCAGATCGATCTCCTTAAGGTTCTGTTTGACAGCAGATCGATCTCAAGCCTCGACAGATCGATCTCCTGCCTTTAAAATGTCTTAGAAAAGAGGGATTTTTAGAGGACCAGATCGATCTCCACCCAAGGAAGATCGATCTCATCAAGTTAAATCTATAAATAGGAGCAGTTGGATCTACAAATTTCGGGATAAACCATTTATTTTCACTTCAACTCTAAAACCTAGCTTTCTCACTCCTAAATCCAGCCATTTTCAGTAAGATTTGAGGAAAAGCTATTAGAGACAAAGTCGTTCACATCTAAGAGAAGAACAACATAGTCGAGAGGCATTTTCCCATTTGTCGGATTGAAGGAATAAAAGGCATTTCTAATTGGAGCAAATAGGAAATCCAATGAGGTAAGTTTCTAGTGCACAAATCCAAGTACATTGGTCTAGTAAATGATTATGAAGTTGATTGGGTGTGCACATTATGGGTAGAACTACCTAGAATGCCATGAAATGAATATAACTTAGAAATGGTCTAGTGTGAGAAAGTGGAACGTAGAAGTGTTAATGATGAATGAGATATCTTGAGAAGATGATTATGTTGTGGGCATGGTTTGGGCATGTTGATATTGGGATAAAATTGTGAGATTTACCACAAGGGGTAAAATGTGTATTTAAGGCATTAGATAAATGCTTAGTTGAATAAGAGTTAGAAACGTTAACTCAAGTGTTTGATGGATGAATTTCAGTTTCGGATGATACGCCGGAGCAAGTCGAGATGAGAATGCGAGAAGCGTAGAGGAGGATAGTTGCACACAAGTAAAGTGAGGTAAGGGACTGTGTGTTAGTTATAGAGATGTTTGTGCGTATTTTATAGCAATTTCGTAGATATATTGCTAGAACTAGTACGATATTATAATTCTATGAAATGATATAGAAGCATGAAAAGTACTATGATGTATATATGTATTGAGAAATGGGATAGGGTAAGGAAATAGCATGATATGCATGTTTTCAATGTTTTTCTCTATTTTACATTGATCTTGATGATTGAGAAACGTTGATGATAGGTTGGCTAATTTTACATGTTTTAGCATGAAGAGGCATGTTGTATGAATAAACATGCTTTGAGTTTTAAAAAGAGAAAATAGCCATCTATCAGTTTTGAGATGAGATTTGGTGTTGAAGCGCTAGCTCACACCCGTTTTGAATGCCTTTGATGTACCGTGCTGGAGTTTAACTCGCACGATGGTTTTAAGAAAGTGTGAGAACTTTGCTCGCGACTGTTTTATTGAGTTGAGGTAAACCTGGGGGTCTGCGACCCAAGGGGATACCAGCCGACGGCCATTTGAACGGGCTGGGCCTTAACGATAGATCGTACAGCGCTAGAGCCTTATGATGACTGTGTGTCACGCTGCTTTCTCGCCTGGTATATGAGACATGGTTTAGGATGAAAAGTCCATCGGAGTTGGAGTATGGACTTGGGTCCACGGTCGTACGTAGAACAGTGTAGTTATCCGTTGGTATACTATATACCGTGCTGGGTGCACGTGAGTACGAGTATCGCGTAGATGACACATGGCGTATTCTTACCGTGAGTATACGAGGAGATGTGGTTGATTGAGATGAGCCGAAGGGCAGGACTGACCCATTCCCCTTCAAGCGAATTGATGCCCTGTGCACACCTGATCAGTGAGGCTCGAGATCACTGACTATGGTCATATGTCGTGGATATTTGATTGCCAAAAATTCCATGCCTGTCTCAGAGATTCGAGAAACAGCAATAATCTCATAAAAGAAAGAGATTTGCAGAAAAAGTGAATTAAGGGAAGAAAGAGATTTTGTGTTTTTGATAAGTCTCTGATTTCACATTTGTGTCGTAAGGGCACTATTTATGAGCATGTTTTAAATGGAAGCTTGATATTTGATTTACACGAAAATGCTATTGAGAAATATATGTTTAAATGCATTTTTCGTATAATATTTCCATTTATAACGAAAACATGGTTTTGGTTTATGCATGCATGGGCTATGTAGGTAGTACGATATCTACCTGCTAGCATACATTTCCTTACTGAGCTGTGGTTTGCTCATCCCACTATTTTCCCCCTCCAGGTACTGAGAAGTAAGAGAGCGGTGGTCTCTAGGTCTTTTGTGTTGAATAGCTCCCACAATTCCGTAAAGGTATAAGATTTGTATACACGAGTATTTTGTATCTAATATATCGTATCGCACAGTTATATCTTGGAAATTGTAAACAGTATTATGGGGATGATATGTAAGCACATGGTATTTATACAATTGATTTTGTATATCTACACACATACCTGGGAGTGTGAATTAAACATTTAAATCTTCCACTGTAAATGAATGAATTTTAATAATTGCATCTTCTCACAGCCCAACCGTAGTAGAGAATGTATGGATAGAAGGGTTCCCAGAAGTGGGGTGTGACAGATTTGGTATCAGAGCATGGTTGGTCTGATTTGAGTTGATGTTTAGGACTAAGAAAACATACATCCCCAAGTTACTGTGCGATATTTAGATACAAATGTGTGTACGGAGCTGGTAGTGAATTAAATGTTTGTTATAACGCAGGAAAGTTATCAGGCTAGTGAGTTATGCCTGAGAGACACCGCAAGAGGGGAGAGAGCTCGAGAGCTCTAGGGCGAAATGACAGGACTGAGAGGCACGATAGATCATCCTCTAGTCATGAGCCCCAGGAACAGATAGAGTCTTCTGATCCTCGAATAACTCGATTGGAGGAAGACATGCGCACGATGATGACCATGATGGGTCAGATCATGGCTAGGTTTGAGGGTACACCTGGTATAGCGGGACAGGCTACATCGAATCCCCCAACAGCTGCACCTAAACCTGAGAATGTTGCACCTGCACAAGCTGAACCGATTAGGCCACAGGAACCTCATATTCGACCCGTACCTCCTCCAGTAGCCCCACAGCAGTATGATGATGATTTGGGGTATGGATATGACTGTGATATGAAGAGATTGAGGCATTTTATGGACTTTAAGCCTCATTCGTTTAGCGGGGTAAAGGATCCGACAGTGGCTGAGGACTGGATCAGTCAGATGGAGAAGTTATTCGACTTCTGTAGATGTTCAGCTACGGAGAGAGTAGCGCTTGCGGCCTTTATATTGAGAGGCGAAACAGAGCACTGGTGGAAGTCTACCAGGCCGATGTTGAGAGCTCAAGGTATGACTATCACTTGGGATATGTTCTTAGGTGTTTTCAGAGAGCAATACATCCCAGATACTGCTCGACGTAGGCTACAGATGGAATTTTTGAATCTGACTCAAGGGAATCGAACAGTTGATGAGTACGAGTCACGATTCACTTCACTGGGTCGATATGATCCCGACTCGATCAAGAGTGAAGCTATCAGAGTCCGTAGATTTGTAGATGGACTGAGGCCTTCGATCCGAGCGAAGTTGGCCCCATTTGATGTCGCTACATATAGAGAGGCTGTGCGACGGGCCCAGTTATGTGAGCAAGATTATGACTTACAGACTTCTGAGTTTAGTTGGGGTAAAGACAAGGGTCCGAGGAAGCTGGGAGATGGCAAGAGTACCAAATTTGGTCGAAAATTCATGAGTAAGTGTCGGAGAGAGGTAGATGAGTTCCAGAAAAAGGTTGATAGACCTTTTATGCCTCCGACTCAAACACCAGCCAGGGGTATAGTGATTGGTGGACCCCGACCGACTACAGATCAGTGTAGACTATGCGGTCGATACCATGGTGGTAGGCCATGTCATCTTCAGGGTACCCGATGCTTCGGATGTGGTAAATTTGGACATTATGCCAGAGAGTGCCCAGAGATAGTTGAGGCAATTCCACAGAGGGGTAAAGAGCCAGAGAGGATTCCTACAGTTGCACCTCCTGCAAGAAAGAAAGCATCGGCTGAAAAGAAAAAAGAAAACAAGTTGTGGGTCAAGGCAGGGTGTATGCGATAGACTAGGCATCGGCTGATACCTCTTCTGAAGTGATAAAAGGTACAATCTTGATTTTTAATTTGGAGGTTATAGCTTTGTTTGATTCTGGTGCTACGCATTCCTTCATATCACCTGCATGTGCATCAAAGTTAAAAGGTTTTGTAGATACCACATACTTGAGTAGGACTTTACTAATAAGTACTCCAATGAGAGTTAGCCAATTAGTTGAGCAAGTGTATAAAGATTGTCAAGTGAGGGTGGGAGATAAGAGCATGACAGCCAACTTGATTTTGTTGAATATGTATGACATTGATGTAATTTTGGGAATGGATTGGTTAGCCACCAATCATGCTGTCATAGACTGTCGTTCTAAGTCCATTAAGTTTTCTCTACCTGAAGAATGTGTTGTAAGATTTTAAGAGAAGAAATGAAATCTTAAATTTTGTGTTAAGTAAAGTACTTTGGTATAAATGACTTGAGTGTTGTTTTGAAGGTTTTGTTGCTTATGTGGTGGATTTGAACAAAGTACATCCGGATATGGAGGACATCCCAGTGGTTAGAGAATTCCTTGATGTCTTTCCAGACGATCTACCAGGATTGCCACCTGATAGAGAAACGAAATTCGGTATAGACTTGACGCCTGGAACCGAACTAATATCCAAGTCACCATATAGGATGGCTCCAATTGAGTTAGAGGAATTAAGGAAACAGCTGCAAGAGTTGCTAGAGAAGGGGTTCATAAGACCGAGCGTCTCACCATGGGGAGCCCCTGTATTGTTTGTGAAGAAGAGAGATGGGAGCCTCAGGTTGTGCATCGACTATCAGATGTTGAATAAGGCTACCATCAAAAATAAATACCCCTTGCCACGCATTGAATATTTATTGGATCAGCTTCGAGGAGCACAGATCTTTTCCAAGATAGATTTGAGGTCTGGGTATCATCAATTGAAGATTCGGAAGGAGGATGTGCCCAAGACAGCATTTCGTACCCGCTATGGTCATTACGAATTCTTAGTGATGCCTTTTGGGTTGACCAATGCGCCGACAGCTTTTATGGCTCTAATGAATGAAGTATTCAAGCCATACCTGGACCAGTTCATAATTGTTTTCATTGATGATATATTGGTGTATTCAAGGTCCAAAGAAGAACATGAGCAGCAATTGAGGATCATTTTGCAGACCCTCCGAGAGAGAAGGTTATATGCCAAGCTTAGTAAATGTGACTTTTGGCTAGAACAGATTTCTTTTCTAGGCCATGTTATATCGAAGGATGGGGTGTCAGTAGATCCATCCAAGATTGAGGCTGTTGTTCAGTGGGAACAACCTAGGACAGTCACGGAGATCAGAAGCTTTCTGGGTTTGGCTGGTTTACAGGAGATTTGTAGAGGGTTTCTTTAGATTGGCTACTCCATTGACACGTCTTACGAGGAAGAGTGTGGAGTTTTCATGGGATGAAGCTTGTGAGAGAAGTTTTCAGAAACTTAAGCGCAGATTAACCACTGCGCCAGTTCTTATCACCCCTAACAGTTCAGGGAATTACTCGGTGTATACAGATGCTTCGCATCAAGGACTAGGCTGTGTTTTGATGCAAGATGGAAGGGTAGTAGCTTATGGATCTAGACAGTTGAAAGATCATGAGAGGAACTACCCCACTCACGATTTGGAGTTAGCGACCGTAGTGTTTGCGTTGAAGATATGGCGCCACTACTTATATGGTGAGAGATTTCACACGGATCATAAGAGTCTGAAATATCTATTCTCACAAAAGGAGTTAAACATGAGATAGAGGAGGTGGTTGGAACTCCTCAAGGACTATGATTATGAGATCTTATACCACCCGAGGAAGGCAATTGTGGTTGCCGATGCATTGAGTCGGAAGAGTCTCGGGTTGGTATCACATATGATGGTTAGAGAGCACGAGTTGTTGGAACAATTCACGAACCTTAGTCTGGATATGATCCTACCTGAGATTGGCAACTATGGGATTATTGCTAGCTTGAGATTAGAACCGGAGTTGATTGAGAGAATCCAACAAGCTCAGCAAATTGATCAATGGTGTATTGACATGATTAGCCAAATCCGAAAAGGGAAGGGTGCCGATTTTATATTGAGTTCAGATGGAATACTAAGATTTGGAGATAGAATATGTGTTCCTAAGGATTTAGAGCTGAGGAAGCTGATCTTATCAGAGGCTCACTCGTCGAGATATACGATACACCCGGGGAGTAGTAAGATGTATCAAAATCTCTGAAAGGCATATTGGTGGTCTGGAATGAAGAGAGACATAGTTGAGTATGTTGCTAGATGTCTCATTTGTCAGCAAGTAAAAGTCGAACATCAGAAATCAGGAGGATTATTACAACCTCTATCGATACCAAAATGGAAGCATGTCACCGTGGATTTTGTGATGGGGTTACCGAGAACCCGTAAGAACCATGATGCGATATGGGTGATAGTAGATCGATTAACGAAATCGGCACATTTCTTAGCCATGAGATCTACAGATACATTGAGTGCATTGGCGAACTTGTATGTGCGAGAAATAGTGAGATTGCATGAGTCCTAGTGAGTGTTGTTTCTGATCGGGATGCCCGCTTCACTTCCCACTTTTGGGGACATTTTCAGGAAGCGATGGGGACCCAGTTGAGTTTTAGCACCGCTTTTCATCCTCAAACAGATGGTCAGTCAGAGAGGACTATACAGACCTTGGAGGATATGTTGAGAGCGTGTGTACTGGATTTTAGAGGCTCATGGGACGATCACTTTCCATTGATTGAGTTCGCCTACAATAACAGTCATCACTCAAGTATTGGTATGGCCCCTTATGAGGCACTATACGGTCGTAGATGCCGATCGCCCATTGGTTGGGAAGAAGTTGGTGACAGACAGTTGCTCGCTCCCGATTTGGTTAAGCAAGCCTCCGAGGATGTTCAGATAATATGTGAGAGGTTGCGAACAGCTGAAAGTCGACAAAAGAGCTATGCTGACAGGAGACGGAGACCACTTAAGTTTGATGTTGGCGAGTCTGTATTTTTGAAAGTATCTCCTTTTAAGGGAATAACGAGGTTTGGGAAGAAAGGAAAATTAAGTCCTCATTACATTGGTCCCTTTGAGATTTTGGATACAGGGGAAGATGGAGCATATAGGCTAGCCTTGCCACCTGAGCTAGCAGAAGTCCACAATGTCTTCCACGTTTCTATGCTTCAGAAGTACTACCCGGATCCGACACATGTAATTAGCTATGAGCCGTTGGAGCTCAAGGAGGATATGTCGTATGTCGAGAGATCGATCCGGATATTGGACAGAAAAGAGAAAGTGTTGCGGAACAAGACGATTTCATTGGTTAAGGTTTTGTGGCAACATCACACTGTGGAAGAGGCCACATGGGAACTGAAAAGTTTGATGCGGGAAAAGTATCCCGAGTTATTCACAGATTGAATTGGTTCTAATTTGGAGGCCCAAATTCTCTAAGTGGGGGAGAATGTGAGACCCCGTATATGTACAGTTGTATATAGGTACATAGAAATGCAAATGAAATCATGAGTATGATAATACATTCGTAATACAAAGTATATGCAATGTAAGTTCATAAGATTATGTACGCACTTGTAATAAGAGTCGTGATTGTACGTACAAGTTGCGTTATGAATGAGTATGAAGAAATGAACTTAAATACGAGAAAAATATGATTGAAATGGAATAAGAGTAGTGTGGTAAAATGGAAGGAAAGATTTACATAAGCGTATATTTCCATTCAGGTAATATCGTGTATATTTGGTAATACAAAGATTTTCCCACAAGTTTTAATATGTACTAAGTGTGATTGGATGACATTTTTAAGTCTCAAGGAGGGATGAATGAGGAAAGGATTATGGAGGTAAATTGAGGAAGTTTTGAATGAAGTTGTTGTAGAAAAACTGCAGAAAATCTGGAAATATGGAGGCCAGATCGATCTCATAAGATGAGAGATCGATCTGGAAGAGCCAGAATGCTCTTATGTGAGTAATGGAATGGAGCAGATCGATCTCCAAGGGAATCAGATCGATCTCCTTAGCTCTCAGGTTGGAAGCAGATCGATCTCCCCTAAGACCAGATCGATCTCCTTAAGGTTCTGTTTGACAGCAGATCGATCTCAAGCCTCGACAGATCGATCTCCTGCCTTTAAAATGTCTTAGAAAAGAGGGATTTTTAGAGGACCAGATCGATCTCCACCCAAGGAAGATCGATCTCATCAAGTTAAATCTATAAATAGGAGCAGTTGGATCTGCAGATTTCGGGATAAACCATTTATTTTCACTTCAACTCTAAAACCTAGCTTTCCCACTCCTAAATCTAGCCATTTTCAGTAAGATTTGAGGAAAAGCTATTAGAGACAAAGTCGTTCACGTCTAAGAGAAGAACAACATAGTCGAGAGGCATTTCCCCATTTATCGGATTAAAGGAATAAAAGGCATTTCTAATTGGAGCAAATAGGAAATCCAATGAGGTAAGTTTCTAGTGCACAAATCCAAGTACATTGGTCTAGTAAATGATTAGAAGTTGATTGGGTGTGCACATTATGGGTAGAACTACCTAGAATGCCATGAAATGAATATAACTTAGAAATGGTCTAGTGTGAGAAAGTGGAACGTAGAAGTGTTAATGATGAATGAGATATCTTGAGAAGATGATTATGTTATGGGCATGGTTTGGGCATGTTGATATTGGGATAAAATTGTGAGATTTACCACAATGGGTAAAATGTGTATTTAAGGCATTAGATAAATGCTTAGTTGAATAAGAGTTAGAAACGTTAACTCAGGTATTTGATGGATGAATTTCAGTTTCGGATAATACGCTGGAGCAAGTCGAGATGGGAATGCGAGAAGCGTAGAGGAGAATAGTTGCACACAAGTGAGGTAAGGGACTGTGTGTTAGTTATACAGATGTTCGTGCATATTTTATAGCAATTTCGTAGATATATTGCTAGAACTAGTACGATATTATAATTCTATGAAATGATATAGAAGCATGAAAAGTACTATGATGTATATATGTATTGAGAAATGGGATAGGGTAAGGAAATAGCATGATATGCATGTTTTCAATGTTTTTCTCTATTTTACATTGATCTTGATGATTGAGAAACGTTGATGATAGGTTGGCTAATTTTACATGTTTTAGCATGAAGAGGCATGCTGTATGAATAAACATTATTTGAGTTTTAAAAAGAGAAAATAGCCATCTATCAGTTTTGAGATGAGATTTGGTGTTGAAGCACTAGCTCACACCCATTTTTAATGCCTTGATGTACCGTGCTGGAGTTTAACTCGCACGATGGTTTTGAGAAAGTGTGAGAACTTTGCTCGCGACTGTTTTATTGAGTTGAGGTAAACCTGGGGGTCTAGGACCCAAGGGGATACTAGCCGACGGCCATTTGAACGGGTTGGGCCTTAACGATAGATCGTACCGCACTGGAGCCTTGCTATGACTGTGTGTCACGCTGCTTGCTCGCCTGGTATATGAGACATGATTTAGGATGAAAAGTCCATCGGAGTTGGAGTATGGACTTGGGTCCACGGTCGTACGTAGAACAGTGTAGTTATCCGTTGGTATACTATGTACCGTGCTGGGTGCACGTGAGTACGAGTATCGCGTAGATGACACACGGCGTATTCTTACCGTGAGTATACGAGGAGATGTGGTTGATTGAGATAAGCCGGAAGGCAGGACTGACCCATTCCCCTTCAGGCGAAGTGATGCCCTGTGCACACCAGATCAGTGAGGCTCGGGATCACTGACTATGGCCATATGTCGTGGATATTTGATTGCCGAAAATTCCATACCTGTCTCAGAGATTCGAGAAACAGAGATAATCTCAGAAAAGAAAGAGATTTGCAGAAAAAATGAATTAAGGGAAGAAAGATATTTTGTGTTTTTGATAAGTCTCTGATTTCACATTTGTGTCGTAAGGGCACTATTTATGAGCATGTTTTAAATAGAAGCTTGATATTTGATTTACACGAAAATGCTATTGAGAAATATATGTTTAAATGCATTTTTCGTATGATATTTCCATTTATAACGAAAACATGGTTTTGGTTTATACATGCATGGGCTATGTAGGTAGTACGATATCTACCTGCTAGCATTCATTTTCTTACTGAGCTGTGGTTTGCTCATCCCACTATTTTTCCCCTCCAGGTACTGAAAAGTAAGAGAGCGGTGGTCTCTAGGTCTTTTGTGTTTAACAGCTCCCACAATTCCGTAAAGGTATAAGATTTGTATACACGAGTATTTTGTATCTAATATATCGTATCGCACAGTTATATCTTGGAAATTGTAAACAGTATTATGGGGATGATATATAAGCACATGGTATATATACAATTGATTTTGTATATCTACACATATACCTGAGAGTGTGAATTAAACATTTAAATCTTGCGCTGTAAATGAATTAATTTTAGTAATTGAATCTTCTCACAGCCCAACCGTAGTAGAGAATGTATGGATAGAAGGGTTCCCAGAAGTGGGGTGTGACACGTTACACTTTCATTGAGTTAAGCTGTTGGAGCTTATATCATAAAATCATCTGAAATCTAACAATCACAGTATAAAATCATAAAATCGGGTCTTACAATTTAATAGTAGTAATATATTTTAAGTTTAATTGAAAAAGATATAATATTAAAAATAATAATTAATTATATTAGACAATAGTACTTAGCAATAATATTAATTATTAACATATCAAAATTATAAAATGATATAATTTAAAATTTATATGATATATTCAATAAATTATTATACAAATTTAAATTAAATAATATTATCATATTATAATTGCATATAATTTATATTTGATTGCTTTTTACATTTTTCAACTTTTCTTCATTAAAAAAAATATTAATTTTAAACTATATTTATTTTTAATTAAATTAATATTTTATATTAAATTTTAATGTTATTTTTATTTTAAAAAATTAATTTAATTTATTTTATATATTTTATTATAAAAAATATAATAATATTATATTAATATATAGATACTAAAATAAAAACAAAAAATTATTGTTTTCAGCAATTTTGAATATTTTTGTTTTCATTTTCATTTTTTAGATAGAGAAACAGATTACCAAAAATGTTTCTGCTACCATTCAAAAAAATAAAACAAAAACAAGAAAACTAATACAATGCCAAATTAACCTCTTAACTTTTAGAAACAAAAGTACAAATTATATTTCCTTATATCATCTTTATCTTTTTGGAGTGCACCACACACACCTGTAATGTGATCAATTACTTAAAATTCAGGAATCTCATAATCTATTTAAAAAAAATATTATGTAATATCTAATGCATTTACAAAATCATCTAAAATATAATTCTTTTTTAAAATGTTAAAATGTTTATCTATTATTTTAGTGACGAAGAAGAAATCTTCAAACTTTGAGATCCCATGTTTAGTCTTACCATGTATGAGATTTGCTTAATTTGTTACTAATATTTGTACAAGTTGTTATTATTATTTGTATTTGTCATTTATAAAGTTACTCGTTTATCGAATATAATATGTGGATTATAATTGTATATTTGAATGAAAATATAAATGAAAACTCTCTAAATTAATACTCTTGAGACTTACAATGAAGTATCAATTTAAAGGAATTATTAATTTAGAGAGTTTTACGTTATAAATTATTATTTTATCTTTAAAATAGGTTTATTTAATTTTACCTCCTCAAACTTTTCTATTACATTTAATTTTCTTAAAATTCACTTTGATGATAATCTTTATAAAAATCACTTAAAATGCTAAATTTATTTGAAATATTTTAGCTACAATAAGAAAATAATCATAATAATTTTTTGAGCACATTCTAAAGATGAAAGATGAGATCAAAAATCTCAAATGTGGTGAGCTTTTGGAAACTAACACCTTGAAATATTTTTTTGGCTATTGAATATTATATAATATCTCTTATATTTTTATAAAATTATTAATTTATGTGATAATTGTGACTGAAATTTTATATTAAATTTTAAAATAAAATTATTAATTATTATGAAAAAGAGATTTATTAAATTTTTTTATTGAAACAAGTTGAGATTATGGTTTTTTATTAATTTAAAAGATATTAATTTGTAAGGATTTTACTGTATTAAAAAAATAAAATATAATATGAGCAGAGCACGCAAACTACTGTACATGTATTTGATTTGACTATAAGTAAAATAAGGCGCACGTGGACCACGAGCGCTAGTTGGAACAGTGGGCAGGAAAAGTAACGAGCAAATTGGCTTTGCTTGCTTTGATTCTTCTAAATTATAATAGTACTAGCCTCTTTGAGTTCTGACCATTGACAGCACTACCGAGTTCCGCAGTTCATTGCCAATCCAACTAAGCCATTAACCATGGAACTCTCTCTAACATTCAGATCTCGGTCACCTTTTCTTTCCCCGAAGCGCAACGCTCCATCCACTCATCCATCAAAGCTCTCGAAGCTCATCATTTCTCCCACACCAGCGCTTCCACTTCAGAGAACCCATCGCCTATCGGTCGTAGCAGCTGCACGGAAGAAGAAGATCGAGGGAGTCAGTGAAGAGTTGAATTTGATTGCTTCACAGAATCTTGACTATGCTTCTGCTCGTAGAAGAGTTCGATCTGCTTTCATGGAAGTTCAGCAGGAGCTTGATCATTGCTTGTTTAAGGTTTGTCGTAGCTAAATTAGCACTCTAATCTACTTTTTTTTTTTTTGGTTTTTGGCTTTTTTGACAGCAATATTTACGTTTTATCCTTTTTTTTTTCCGGGAAAAAAATATGGAACTGGTGGTAGATGGCTCCTCCTGGTGTCATAACAGAGGAGGTGAGCTTTTGTTTATTATTTATTTATTTTAATTGATTTGTTTGTTTTCCCTGAAAATGAAGAAAAGAAGGGAAAGTAGCTCAACGTAATAGAATGAGTTGCTTTGTAATTGTAAATGAAATGAAAGCATAAAGTTTAGAAACGATAAATTCTTGTTAAATTAAAAGATCTTTAGTTTGCCGAATATCTGTATTGAGAGTGGTGAGTAAAATAATGCAAAATTTTCCTACAAATGTTCAAGTTCTAATATACGGATCAATATTACAAGGGAAAAAACAGGGTTTTTTTCTTTCTTATATTCACCCTCAAGATTGCTTAATTATTTTAATTTTAACTCTGTTATTTTGAGGTTTTGTAGTGGATTGAAAGGAATTCAAAGGGATTGGAGATTTTTTTTAGAAGCTGGATGCCAGAACCAAGGGTGAAAATTAAGGGTGCTGTATGTTTTTGCCATGGATATGGTGATACTTGCACCTTCTTCTTTGAAGGTTAGTTGATTGTGTCCCTTCATAGAGTAATTTGAATTGCTCCATATCTGAAGGGCTCATATTGTACTTTGCTTCAGTAGTTGCCATGTCCAAGGACTTTATTTGACGCATGGATAATTGGGGATTACAGGCATTGCTAGGTTCATTGCTGCATCAGGCTATGGTGTTTATGCTATTGATCATCCGGGGTTTGGTCTTTCTACTGGATTGCATGGTTACATCTATAGCTTTGATGAATTAGCTGACAATGTCATTGAACAATATGCAAAAATCAAAGGTGTGGAATTTGTAGTGTTGATATTGCCTTGTTTCTCCATCAATCTTCATATCTTTTTGCACTTTTACATTGGGTGGTTAGTTCAAGAAGCTGTTGTGATTTTGCTTTATATTATTGATCATCAGAAAGGCCTGAAGTGAGAGGATTGCCCTGCTTCATATTGGGACAGTCCATGGGTGGAGCCATTACTCTCAAAGTTCACTTGAAGGATCCACAAGGATGGGATGGAGTGATCCTTGTAGCGCCAATGTGTAAAGTAAGTTCTTTGTTGTTCCTCTGATATATCTGATTCTTGTGGATCCATAAGATAATGAGTAGGTCTATTTAAAAAGTATAAATGCTAGGTGAATATAAATGAATGAACCTCGATTAAAATATAAGTGAATCAAAATCTACAACTTACAAAAAGAAGAACAAAAATAGTTGCTAACCTGTACCTGTTGAGCTTGAAGGTTTAATCATACTCATTCTTTGCATTATATTAAGTTTTTGTCCTGGGAAAAGTATAGGTTTAGTGATGTTAATACTTGTGTAGGTTCTAGAGTATATGTTGACAAGTTATTTACGGCATATAGATTGTTTCTAATAGGCAAGAACAGTATTTTAAGAAGTCGCTGAACAAATATTGCGGGTTGATTGTCCTGAATCCCTAGAAACTCGAGTGGAAAGAAAGAAGCATCTGTTTGCTTGAAGAAAGTGAAACCTTAATATGATTTCAGGGGATATTATGTGGCTAATTGTGGCTGGACAAATATGGCCAAGAGCTTTTAGTCCTAAATCTCGCTACATTTAACAAAAGACTGAACTGCAATGAAAGAAAGACGAATGTAGCTCTGCAGTCTCTGCTTTCCTGGTTATTCCCATATTTATAGATATGAAGGGCAGTCTATTCTGTCTTGGCATAGCCAAAACAGTTAAACATCTGTCAGGTTGGGGGCTCAAGGCTTGTATCAAGAGGCCACATCCCTGGGCATGCCAACAGCACTTCTTACCTGTTAGTTAAAGCTCCCTGTATGTTGAGAGTAATCATACTGTAGAATATTTGGTTTTACTAAATTTTCTCTTCGCTGCCATGGTCTTAGTAAATACTGAAATGTACTTTGCCTACCTTTTGTCTGAAGTATGTGGATCTTTGCATCTAAACTTGACTGAGTAGCTGAGAAATGCTCTGATGTTAGAAAATTGACAAAGCAAACGTTATTATATTCTGAAGAACTCCTATTAATCGGACAAGACTTAGCAACGAATGTCGAGGCATTGTGCGAATCCTAAGTTTTCTTGCTTTTACTTGTCACTAGGGATCTCTGCCTACATTCCATCACATTTTCATCACATTATCTTCATAGAATTATGGTAACTGCATAGTCAGATTTGTGTCACTGAACTGACATAGGATGAAGTTAAAATCCTGTCTATATCTGAATTGTTCAGCTGTTTTGCAATTTCTGAAGTTCACATTCTGTATTTGGACAGTTCTGTTTTGACATAAACTTTATTTTTGTTAAGATTGCAGATGATGTGACTCCTTCAGAACCAGTTTTGAAGTTTTTGACCCTTCTATCTAAAGTTATGCCAACAGCAAAGCTTGTCCCACAGAAAGATCTAGCTGAACTGATGTTCAGAGACCCAAGGAAAAAAAAGATGGTCAGTCAGTGTTAGATTCAGCCCTGTATGAATTAACTTATAGAGTTCTATGATTGAAAATTGATCTGGTTCGAGAATTCATCGTATTGAAGCAGCTTATCAGATATTAAGAGGACTTTTTGCTTATTTGCCCTTTTACAAAATTGAGAACCTAAAAGTTCTTAAGCATTATGGACAGTGATTAACAATGGCCCCACCACCCACTTTTTTTTCCCTTTATTTGCAGCATTTAAAAAAAAAAAAATCAGATTTAAGTTTATCAAGTTAATATTTTTATCATAGCACTCCCTGTAAATATTACCAAGCATCTAAGAGCATATAGAAATATATATCCTTAAGAACACTCCACCAAGCTTGTTTGGCCGGTCAATTTAGTCATTATATGCATGTAGCAGACAAATGAATGAAGTCAAACTCTTTTTATTTTATTTTTTATTTTTTTATTATTTTGGAATGATCTCCATGGCATAGATGAATAACTACACAGTTTTATTTATGCTAAAATAACTAAAAAAGCCATCAATCCTGCTTCAATATAACTTTGAGTTGAAGCTTATCTACAAGGAGCTGATGGATTATTATCCTTTACAATAGCCACTAGTGATTTTTTCAAAAAAGAATGTAGGATTTGCTCTGACATGAGGTCTTCTATCACATTTTTTGAATGGCCCTTATCAATCTCTATGTATAGAACATCATCATGTCTGAGTCCCCCGAATTTCATCATGTCTGAATATTTATCAGACTTGTTTCTTCATTAATGATATATCTAGTATGGTTCATAATTAATTATCAATCAAGAGAAAACGAGAAAAAAAAAAAGAACAAAAATTTTCTTCTGAAGGGAGAAAACCGGGAACCACGTTTTATTTCATCTGCTTTGGATATGATCTCGAGACGGGATTATAATAATGTTGGCTTCTTACTTTCTCTTTCAGGCTGTATACAATGTGATTTGTTATGATGATCGAGTGCGACTGAGAACTGCTGTTGAACTCTTAAAGGTCACCAAAGAAATTGAGATGCAAGTGGCGAAGGTCAGTTTTGATTAATTAGTTTATTTGTTCTTTTTTCCCTCATTGTCTACAGCAGGATGCTATTGCATTGTTTTATCTGAACTGAACACAGATAATAATAATGATAATATAGCAAAGAAAAGTTGAGCCAATTCCTGAGCATTGCAGGTTTCATCCCCACTGCTGATTCTTCATGGAGCTGCAGATAAGGTAACCGATCCATTAGTGAGTCAGTTTCTTTATGAAAACGCTTCAAGCAAGGACAAAACCCTGAAGCTATATGAAGATGGCTATCATTGCATTCTGGAAGGGGAACCTGATGACAGAATTTTTACTGTCCTTAATGATATTATTGCATGGCTTGATGCTCGGTGCTAGGTTTAGTAGAATTATTGACATGTACTGGGTCTTCTCACAATTTTGGTAGTTGATGTTCTGAAAGAGGAAAACTTTAGTAGTTGGGCTTGATATTTTTAGAAGTAAACGTCAATTCAGGGGGTGGTGAGGGCCACTTTGCTATGTCAACATTCCATCATTGGAGAGCACGAAATAGTTACGAATCCAATGGTTCAAAATTTTGCTTTATATATTTCAGTCCAGCTGTTATGGTGCTCTTGTCCTATTCTCCTCGTTAAAGGTAGCAAAACCGACCTCTGAAAAAATCAATCTGATTAATTGCAAAACCGACCTCTGAAAAAATCAATCGGATTCATTTGAATTTAAATTCGATTTGATTAATTTGATATGATTAAAAAAATTAACGATTATATAAATTTATTTGAATTCATAATAAGTTGAAATCAAGTTGATTTGAATTCGAATTAATTTGAATTCAAATTCATTCAAATTTAAATTAATTCAAATTTGATTTGATTCGAACCCGAATTGATCTGAATCCAATTTAATCTGAATATGAATTGATTCAAAACAAAATTGATTCAAACTTAAATTGATTCGAATCCAAATTAGTTTAACACAAAAGATTCAAAATTTAATTAAAACTAATATTAAATTTTTAAAATGTCTGATCAATGATCAAATTGTTATATTAGGATAAATATATATTTTCAATAATAAGTGTTATTTATTTATTTATTTATTTTGCATCAGGTTAAAATTAAATGTTTACTTTTATATTGTATTCATTTGAACTTAACCAAAAACAAAATTTTACAAGAGTTTACGTAGAATTATCTAATGACTAATCTATCATATAGTACAAAAAGTTACATCGCCTACACTTAATGCCTTCAATTATTCTATAAAAAATCAAGTGAAATTAAGAAAATGTATAATAGTCTATTATAATATTTAATAGAGATTATTAAATCATTTTAGATACCTTGAGTTAACAATTATTATGAATAATAGAAATAAAATGAAAAAGATGTAATTAATTTTTTTTATTGATAAATATATTATAAAAAAATATCATATTGATTATTGAATATTTTAAATATTTCAAATCTAATTTTTATTATAGATCATGCAAGAAGAACATTTATTTTCATGAGTTATGTGATTCCTATAAATATGATTTCAATTTATTTTCATACAAAAAACATCATACTAGATGTGATAAAAGCCTAATTTGAAAAACCTGTCAGACTCGACCAGAATCCAAACTTGTCAACTCGATTTGATAAAAAAAGTCAATAATCTGAATTCGATCTAACCCGAACCCGATTTTATCCTAACGCAAATTGACTCAAATTCAAATTAATCCGAATTCGAAACAAACCAAATTTTCTTTGATCCAAACTCGATTCAACGTAAACTTAAAATAATCTAAACCCAAAATGATATAATATTTCTTTAATCCAAATTAATCTGATACAAAATAACCTAACTCAAACCCCATCTGAGCCACCCATTTGCACCTTTACTCCTGGTATAATGATGCTGAAGCCCGAAGTTTTCAGAGCACACTAAAGAATTGATAAGTTTTTAGGTGAAGGTCCATTATGATTGTAGAACGTAGGATTGTAGTTTTTATTTGAAATGAAAAAAAAAACATACCGGATGAATTAATAATCAATGACTTGTTGGGTCCAATCAGAGAGGTTGACACTTGACAGCTGAGGTGTCCACACGATCTAGAATTGATCAACTTCCTAGTTAATTTAGGGTGGGTTTGGAGCCCACCGATACCCACCAGATATGTGATGCGTTCAGGTGAAAACTCTTATCAACTTGTTAGTTGATTTAAGGTGGGTTGAAATCCAACCAACTTATGGTGCGATACCATAAAAATTTTCAATGTATCGTAATTTTATTTTAATTTAAATATCATAATTTTTATTTTTTAATTTTAATATAATATTTTTAATATTAATTTTATTATTTATTTCACTACTATTGATGCGATTGAATTTAAATGCATCACTTTTTAACATCAATCTCATTGCTATTATTTTTTTAATTTCATTGGAATTAATCACATCTCCGTCTAAACGAATCTTTAATTTGATTTTTGAGTTGGTTCAACTAATGTTGAGGTTAAAATTAGATTTGGATTCCTATAGAAAAAATTGATTTTTTTTTATGCGAGAATTTGAAACAAATATTATTAATCTTAGACTTAGTTGAATGTTAACTCACCTTGGGATAAAGTAATGGCAGTAGTGAAAACCACCATTTTGTCTAAAGGTGAATAATGCACTCTGAATTAAATCTTTGTACTTTATCGAATATGCATTTAGGTCATGTTCGGTTGACTGAAATGATCAGCCTAATTCTAATTCCAAATTTATTTTGTTGTTCAATAAAAGAATGATTACTTGGATCAAAAAAACTTTTGTGGCTTTGATCAGAAAAGGTATTCAATGAAAAATTTTACAACTATAACTTTTATAAAATCTTGATTTTACCCTTAGTTTGAAGAAAATTTGATTGAAAATTATTATTTCTAGAACGACGTCTGTAATCGAAAATTATCATTAATGGTACAAAAATTACAATCCCATTGTAAAAAATTATAGTCAACAAAATAAAAAAAAGGTGTATCATGGGAGAGGTGCAGGTGTCATGGAAAAAATTAAACTAGTTAGGGTGCGTTTGGTTCGGGAGAAAAAAAATTATCTTGGAAAATAAAATTACCTTTTATCTAGGAAAAAAATTTTAAGGGGTAAATTTTAGGGAAAAAAATTACTTTAGATCCAAAAGAAAAAAATTTTGACTCAGGTAATCTAAAAATACCACATGATTCAAAGATAATCATTTTACCCCAGATTTTCCCAAAATTGAGTACTGTAGGTAAAATAAAATGACTGGTAAAGAGGAAAAGAAACGAACCAAACGGGAGAATCGAATGACGGAAAAAAAAATTACGAGGGAGAAAAAAAATTACCTCCAACCAAACGCCCCCTTAGGGATAGATTGCATACTTGGCATGTGGAAACGTTTATAGGGATGAGACAAAAGATGTCGCACCAAATGACTAATTAGAACTGATGGTGAGTTGGGAACCGAGCGATAGCAATCTTGGGCAGAGAAAGTATCGTCGGAGGAGCTCAACTCTTTGTTACAAAGAGAGGAAGTTTTTTTGATGCAATGGGTGAGAGTGAACTGGCTGAGGGATGGTGATTAAAATTCTAAATTTTTCGTTACTCAAGCTTCTCAGAGGAGAAAGACGAATCAAATTTTAGAGCTGGAAAATGAGGAAGGGAGATAGTGTGAGGAAGATTTTGATATTAAAAAAATATCACTAACTATTTCAAAAGAGTTTTTTCAATCACAAAGACCATCTCAATATGATGATATTCTTGAGCTAGTGGAATCGTGCATCACAGACGAAATGAATGCACTCTTTCCAGTAGATTTTAAGCCTAAAAAAAATTGTTTTCGCCATTAAACAAATGCACCCTACCAAAGCCCCAAACCAGATGTTGTAACTTAACATCTTAAAAATAAAATATATTTTTAATGCTGAGTTACAAATATACTTTAATATAGCTATTTATGTCTTTGAAGGTTTTAAAGTTATAACAATAATGTTAGCGATTTCTCTTTGTGTAATAAAAAGCTTATAAATGTTATAATTAATAATTATTATATGTTACAAAGTATGAAGCCTATAAATTAGAGTTCTAATTCTGAAATAAGATATTAAGACACTACTTTGATACTCCACAAATATATTATTGGACAAAAGAAAGTTGTTTGATTTAGAGCTCTTTACTGTATATGTTAGCAAGAGCTGTAGATTGTATAACGAATATCAAGTTGGGCTGTTGTAGAGTTATTACTGCACAAGTTGATATAATCTCTGCAGAGGCGTGAATCATCTTAAAAAGTGCGAGATATCCATGCCTCAGTCTAGCTTTTCGTGATCAGTAAAATAATTCTGATTTATTTGTTCTTATATTATTTTTTTTCCTAAAATTTTCTCTTGTTTTGGGTTCTAGCACCAACACTAGATGGTATGTATGCCATTTTCTTTCAAAAATATTGGAATACTATTGGTTATAATGTGATTAAATTTTGTATGGAGTGTCTTAATGGCTCTAGAAATATTGGGGAGGTTATCCATGCACACATAGCTCTAATCCCAAAATAAAAGACTCAAAAATGATATCTCAATTCAGCCCTATTAGTCTTTATAATGTCATATATAAGATAGTAGCAAAGAGATCCTTCTAAAAGTAATCATACAAGCCATCCCAACCTATTTTATGGCTTGTTTATTGCTCCTAAAAACTTTATGTATTGAGATAGACATAATGATCAGTAAGTTTTGATGGCAAAAAGCAAGGGACAAATGTGGTATACACTGGATCAATTGGCAAAGAATGTCCTATGGGAAGGAATTAGGTGGTATAGGCTTCCGATGAATGTGGTCTTTCAATTATGCAATATTGGCAAAACAGTGGTGGAGGTTGTTGATGAATACAAATACATTGGTTTATAAAGTCCTTCAAGCACGGTACTTCCCAAATGTTTCTTTTCTAGATGCAAAGCTGGCTTATAATCCTTCTTCAACTTGGCATAACATTTGGGAAGGAAAAAAGGTGATAAAAAGGCATTCATTGGAAGATTGGGAATAAATTTTCAATCAGAGTTTGGGAGGGCAATTGGCTTCCATTTAATCCCTCAATGCAATCACAATCTCCTCGAAATGAATGGGATGAGGATGAGAGGGTTATTGTATTAATGGATCTATGAGGTAGGGGATAGGACTAGGATACACTAGCCGAGTGATTTATGATAGAGGGGGCCAAGAATGCTTGTGCAATTCCAATTAATAAACTGGGCATGAATGATGTTCTGATTTGGCATTTCACTAAGGATGGGATCTATAAGGTTCGAAGTGGATATAAGTTATTAAGAGAGGAGTATTAGGCAACAGACAACCAACATGGTGCCATCCAATTAGTAAACTGGAAAAGGTTATGGTGTGCTAGAATGCCAAATAAACTAAAAATGTTTATGTGGAGGGCTAATCATGGCATACTTCCAATAATGAAAAACTTAGCTCAGAGAAGAATCCAAGTTAATCCAGTTTGTTTTCAATGCAGGAGGGAAGAGGAGTTGATAATCCATGCCTTAAGGGAATGCGTTGCAACAAAACTAGTTTGGAAACTATCAGACTAAGCTTGGCTTCAAAATAGTCAGTGTCATGACCCGATGTAAGGCCCGTAATTTAATATGTACTCTTTATGATTGTGTGATGTACGGACAAGTCACATTTGATATAAATCATAAGGAATGAATATTTTAAGTTCCAAATGTGTAAGAAATGCAAAACGGGTAGTGAAGCAAATTGGATATGAATGTAACAGTGAAATTCTGGGAGACTTTGCAGCATAACTGCAGCAAAAGAGGAGTAGATCGATCCCTCATTCAAAGCAGATCGATCTTGGATAGGTTCTGGATTGAACAGATCGATCTCATTCAAAGACCAGATCGATCTCTATATGATTCTGTGTAAATCAGATCGATCTCATGCTAAAGAACAGATTGATCTTCTAAGCATAAAAAGTCGAATTCTGAAGAGATATACACAGGACAGATCGATCTCTCACCGTTAGGAGATCGATCTCCAAGGACAATTCTATATATATTGGACTTTTGCACTTCATTTTCCCGAGAGCACCTAATCCCCATTGAAACCAAAGTAAAACCTAACTTTCCTACTCCAAAAAATCATCACCTTTCAAGCAGTTTTGAGTGAGATTCATTTCAGTAAAGTTGTTCATAATAAAGAGTAGAACAACATAGTTGGAATTAAGGATTGAATGAGCAAGATGAATTTTCCCCAAATTGGCAAAAAGAGGAAAAATCAAGCTAGGTAAGATTTAATACACCAACTTCATATATGTTAAATATAGGTGTCTTGGTGAGTTGATTGGTATATGTATGAGTTGCTGAAAACACCTTGAATATGAAAAATCTCCATAACCTAGAAAATGAGCTTATTGTGGTAAAATGAGAAAAAGTTGAGTAGGCATGGATTTGAGGATGAAATAAGCATGTATGTATGATTGTGAGATAGTTTTATGAAATACATAAATTAGAAGATATGAGAAATGAAAATAGGTATATGAGATATATGGTGAAATACCATAATGAGAGGAAATGATGAACTTGAGGCATATGAGAGATTATGTCAGTTTAATTCGAATCAGTAGACTTGAATGAGTCTAATAGGTTCTCGAGAAAAGATTTGTAAAATCGAAATGGACTTAAGAGAGAGTAAAGTCCAAAGAAATGTAATAAGGCCAAATGAGTGTAAAAAGGGCTAAATACATTGATTTAGATTCATGCAAGTGAAAACTAAGTATATTAAGGTATACTGATGTGAATGATTATTAATAGCTTCAGAAGTTATATTGGAAACTGCTCGGACTGCGAGAGTGAGTAGCACCGAGGAAGTGAGGTCACGCGACGTGATCCGAGATAAGGGAATTTCGTGAGTAGCTAGAGGTAGCTACACGTATTTCGAATAGAATTTCGATTATTATACTGTATATGAAATTTCGTGTCTAGAAAAGTTTCGATAGGATCCGATAAGGTAAATTGTGGATTTATCCAAATTAAGGATAAAAAGCTTAGGAAACATGTTTGTGACTAGTTTTGATAGTTGCATGGATAGAATGGCTAATGTTTTCATGTATATGTGAAAACACTACATTTTAGTGTCGGTTTGATTTGATTAAGTGAAATTTCAATTGAAATAAGCCATTTATCGGTTTGTGTGAAAACCATTAGTGCTAGAGTGATACTCGCACTAGATTTTATAAGATATGCATCACATAATACTTGAGTATATTCTCGTACTTGATTTTAATGCGATTTATGCATGATAGAGTACTTGAGCATTGTTCGTACTCAGTTTTATTAATTGATGCATGATAGAGTATTGGAGCATTGCTCATACTCAGTTTTACATGACATAGTGCTGGGAGCATTGCTCGCACTAGATTTATATGACTTGTGCATGTGGTCGTGTTGGGAGTTTACTCACACGTACCAGATTTTTAAAGAGAGAGCATGAAACAGCCGTGTTGGGAGCCTGTGCAGACTGTATGTCACATCGATTATATGCTCACATGTGCAAAATTTGAGATATGACTGAGGGCTATCAAAAATATTAACCATAGTATGAGGGTTAAGACTTATGGCAAGCACCCCGACTATGAGAATTGGGTCCATGGAGTACTTTGTACCGTGTATATCACATGGAGTATGATGTACCGTGAGTACATAATGTTATTGAGTTGTGAGTTGACAGTAGAGTATTTGACTCACCTCCCGTTACAGCAAATGTGAGACCCCGCACACCGAGTACTGTGTAGCCTGAGATTACAGGATGAGTTATGATCATAATCTCGGAACATGTAGTCGCCTATCTCGTTTCAGTCACTTGAGATTTCTTGATTGAATTATCACATGATTTTATAATCTAAACATGTGATTTTGTGAATTGTGAAAACGGTAACCCGAGGGATGGGTGAGACCCAGATTTCCATGTTTTTACATTTATGATATGCCATCTTTGTTTTGATTTAATTGAAATGGCATGATAAAATGTGATTTACATTAATTACATGAGAAATGCAATGTTTTGCATAAACTGCTGAGATTATTAAACCATCATGTTTTCAGTTTCATAACTGATGATTTATATCTATATGTATATATATATTGTATAAATGTTTCAAGAAAGACACATGCTTTAGATATGAATCGATAAAGAAATGATTTTAAGGCCTGAGCATTGTATTTTGTAGATAGTGTGGTTATCTACTTGCTTGCCTTATTTCCTTACTGAGCTGTGAGCTCACCCCCTTTTTTATTTCCCCTCTCTACAGAGTGTTCCCAGTAGTTGGACACGACTGAGAACTGGTATTCCTTGATCCGCTGCATACCTATCTTACGAAAGATATACACATTCGAACGTTTTGTACTGAACAATGTAAAAGCACAGTTATATAAACGAATGTATGGTCAGAGATGTATATGTACAAGTATTCGTCTTTATGTATTTAAATTTACTTTTAAGAAAAGAGTATTTACAGTCAATAGAATATTTGTATTGACATGTATGCATGTTATGGAATGAATGTGATTGAGGTGACTAATATTGAATCACAACCCAATGATTTGGTGTTGAGTTATGACAGAAGAAGAGGTAAGAAAAATGCGAAAAATTTGTTGTGGTTTTTGGTAGGTCACGGGAGGGGTGGCCATGACACCCAAAGGACGCGACAAATCGGTAACTTATTATGGAAGTACAAAAATTTGGGCTACCTTTTTCACTTTTCTTTTAATACTAGTTTGTCATGTGAGCAGTCATATACAGTACTGTTAGGTTACTATTCACCTAACTCATTTTAAAGTATCGAACCTAAGGTCTCAGTCTAATTTCATACGAAAAAGCACTCAGAATAACTTAATATTCAATTTTATAGGAAACAAAAAAATTTTCTGTTTTGACTTATTTTAGATTGGTAGCCTAATCTGAGGTCAAACATAATCAAAATTTAAATTTAATTTCTTAGTGCACTGTAACAGTCTAATATTTACCTTACAACCAACTTTCATAATTTTCAGAGATCATCTGGTCCTCTAAAACATATACTTAAAAATAATCCATTATTTTCTTAGTTTCTGCACTATCGGCATATAAAAATTCATTTACATCCCCAGACATAATATTTTATGCATGTAAACATACTTTAACAAAATACACATCTTGGCTCATGTATTAGTTTAAAATTGTTTGAAAAAAATGATATTTACAATATAAGCAAATATCAAAAGTGAACTGCGATATCTTCGAAGCTAGAACCCTTGAAGCCAGATATTACGGTTAATGATATCACACCTCTAGACTTAACCTGTGATGGAAAATAGAGGGGGAGTGACCTAAAAGCCCAGTAAGTAAACTACATAAGTATAGAGGAAATAACATACAAGATATTGAATTCTATTCAAGCCACAATAAACTGAAATTGTATAAAGTTCATATCTGATAATTTTGATAGTTTTCTTATTGCAGATATTCGTATAATAATTTTATAACATTTCTTATGATTTTATGAATCCTTTCTTCCTGGATTTCGAAATAGCGATCTTTCTAGATGCTGTCAAAGTCGTCAAAGGGAGAGGATAAAGTGCCCTGGCTTTTCTTTTGACTTGACCACAGAACATTAATCCTAAAATTTAGACTTTTTGATACATATACATTCTAACATGATAATGCATGTCATGTTATGAATGCTCGGTAATTCGAATGTATACTTATAAAACTGATGGTTTCTTTTATGTCAAAGAATTTATAACATAATAACACATGTCGCAAAGGAAATTTCTGAACACATATTTCTTATAAACATTCACATGTACTGTCGTATAGTTTGGAAACATTTAAAGAAATCTTATGTCATATAAACACAATATTTTTTTGGTAAATATTTTTCTTACTAGAGCTAGGCAAAACTCCCCGGTAGTGATAAATAAAGACATATCCCACTGATAATTTAGTGATCCATAACCCCAGGACAAGGGTAGTTCAACCATGGCCACTAATACTCCTTATGTGGAAAAAGGTTTACAGTTGTGCCGAACCAGTAATAGAACTATAATAGGTCTACGACTATGGTTGGACTACCAGTATAAACAAAAAGGTCATCATGAGATGCCTTATTTCCCTAAAATCCCACTGGTAAATCAGCGAGCCATAGCTACCAGGGACAAAGGTAGTTCGAACATGGCCACGAATACTCCCAGTATGGGAAAGTGTCACCACCCAAATTACCTAAAAAAATAAATCACTACAATTTTTTTTTTCATTTTTCGTTTGTTATTTAATTCTTACCTTCCTCTCATCATGACCATCCTACCAACAGTTAGGCTAGGATTCTGTGTTAGTCCCCTCACACTACTTACCATTCCATTTCCATGTTACATTTACACATTAGGATTTTTCTATCCTTTGATTTTAACTAATACGTTCACAATTGCATTTACATAAACTTACATCCCCGACGTCATATATGTTTACAGTAATGTGCATTTACATATTTAGATACAAAACCATACAAGTGTGTATACCTTTTCTTGATGGAAAACAACGGATAACAGGAATGCACGATCACTGCCGCTTTCTATCCACTGAAAGTACTCTGTAAAGGGGGAAACTAAGGGGGGTGAACAACCACACGCTCAGTTAGGCAATTATACAAGTAAGTAGATAGCTCTACTATCTACATGCTCATAATGCCATGCCCTTAAATCCATTCTTTTCGTTTAAAGCTCACGTACGAAATCATGCACACATCAATGCCATAGTTTATAAAAGCTGTTCGTGCTTATGAAAATCATGCAACTCATGCCTCAATGACATCTCATGTAAAATCATAAAACACATGAATTAAATCAAAATCATGCATTTGCAATTAAAGCATGGATAACCTCCTCATGCTAAAATATTTCATTGTATGAATCATAAACAAATAAAAAAAATACATCATGCTGAGTTTCCACAAAACCTTAGAAAACACTTAATTCATTTAAAAAATTCACATCCATCACACTCATCATGACTCAACCCCTCCCTCGGGTGATCCTGATCCACATAAAATCATTTATTTCCAAGCATTTTTGAAAACATTGAAAATTTCATTTATTCATAACAAAACCAATATCATCAGTCAGGATTCAACCCCTCCCTCGGGTGATCTAGACTCACACAAAATCCACGCATTCTCAAGCTTTCAAAACATTAGATAGTAACATGCGAGACTAGGCAATGTATCATGGAAATAACTAGGACTATGGCCATATCCTCGTGATCCCAGGCTACACGGATCAGGTGTGCGAGGTATCACCACTATAGGGAACCGCCACGGGAGGTGGGTCGAATCCAACCCATCGGTCTAACCCGATCACTCGCATCCAAAGATGCCACATAAATATAATATATCATAATACGGTACAACGTACTCCATGCGATTTGCATGGTACAACGTACTCCGTAGACCCATATCTCATATCAATACTCGTGCCATGTCTCAAAATGTACGTGTGAGCATATTTAATCTGTGTGACACACAGTCTACCCGAAGATCCAAGCACGGCTCATAGCATGTCTCAAATTAAAATGCACGTGTGAGCCTATTTAATCGGTGTAACACACAATATACCCAAAGGTCCAAGCACGATTGTAATTTCCTCATAAAAACAGTGTGAGCTATGCTCTAGCACTCTATCATAAAATCAAGTAAAACTAGTGCGAGCTAAGCTCCAGCACTCTGTCACAAAAATCATGTGAAAAATCTGGTGTGAGCTAGGCTCCAGCACCCTGTCATGAAAATCATGTGAAAATCTAGTGCGAGCTAGGCTCCAGCACCCATGCATGTAAAACTCTAGTGCGAGCCCCTGCTCCAGCAATATTGCATTCGTCACATAGTTCAAAACTCGTGCGAGCTAAGCTCTAGCACCTTTCATGCATGTCAAATCATTAAAACTAGTACGAGCAATCGCTCCCGTACCTTTTTATGCGTATCAAGTCAAAACAGGGTGCGAGCTAGGCTCCAGCACCTTTCATTCATGTCAAATAATTAAAACTAGTGCAAGCAATCGCTCTTGCACCTTTTTATGCGTATCAAGTCAAAACAGGGTGCGAGCTAGACTCCAGCACCTCTCATGCATGTAAAATCATTAAAACTAGTGCGAGCAATCGCTCCAGCACCATTTTATGCATATCATGTCACACAAATCGATGCGAGCAACCGCTCCAGCACCATTATGCACACTCACAAACTTAGATATAGTGCGAGCAAGGCTCCAACACCATCTGTTTCCATATAAACTTGATTGTTGGCCCATTTTCCAAAGAAATTTCTTTTAAATCTAAATAACACTTACGTAGTGTTATCTTGTGAAATTTATACAAACACTGGCCAATCTACCAATTTGCTTTGCTTAAAAACCACAAAAAATTCCAAAATCATGCATTTCATGCATGTCATGCTTTCACCATCCTTAGGTGAATTTTTCCTCAGTAGGGGTAAAATAGTCTTTTACCCATCTCGGGTCCTTAAAAGTTGTTAAAAATACGCGAAGCTACCTCTAGCTACTCGTAAAATTCCCTTACCTCATTTTTCTGTACAGTCTGACCTTTCCATTGATGTCTTGTCATGTAATCCGATTTGCTCCCAATCCAATCTTCGAAACTGCGTATAAATATTCATCAGGTCAAATACAATATAATTAATTGTATTTCATATTTTTTGGGCTTAATTTAAATCATTGAGTCCGTTTATCCATATTAGGCCTGATTGCACCATAATGGGCCTTAATCGGCCTTAAGCCCATTTTTCACTTACTATTCATATCATCGAGGCCTATTGGGCTCATTGGGCCCATCAGTATTTATTGGGCCTCATTCTAAACTCTCAGATAACTCAATTAATTATTTACGACAATTTATCTTAAATTCCAGAATTTAATTCATTTTATGCGGAATTAATCCGTAATTTATGCGGTAAATTTTTAACACGCATAACTATGCAAATTGTCGTAAATAAGGGTTACTTACCCGAGATTCCATGATGATACGAAAATCGAGGTTGAATCGAGCTCTCGTTTGACGCCAATTGTCGAGCTACACAATTACATATTTTTTTGGGTAAATTTTCAGTCGAATATTAATCAAATTAAATATTCTAAAATTTAAATTGGTCAATTTCAACCGCTTACCGGCTTACTCGTAACTCGATTGCATCACCAAAATTTTTCCCCATTTTTTTCGTTTTTCTTTTCTTTTCTTTTTCTTTCTTTTCTTTCTTCCCTGGCTGAACGAGCCCGGTCCGGTTCAGCCCGATTCAATCTGATTCAATCCGGTTCAGTTTTCTCCTTTGCCGTTCGGAGCTTTGTCGGTCGATTCTTCGCCTGCTTTCACTTCTAGCAAATCCACGGGGACTCACGGTGCAATGATCTAGTGTCGACTCGGCCTTGGCTGTCCGGAAAGTGGCAGGTTTGACCTCTTCTCTCCTCAGTCTCGCTATCATTTCTCCTTTCTCGCAGTTGCCGACGTTTGCCGCCTGTTCCCGAGCCGTTTCCGCCACCAATCAGCTCGGCATCGCATGAGGGACCTTCGGTAGGCGGTGGCTATGACCGAATCGGTGCCGACAGCGACGATTTTCTCTTCCCTTTTTTCGGTTTCTCCTCGGCGATTTCACGATTTTTCGGTGGCTGGGGGCGCGCGTGCTGGCCGGTGAAGGCTCTCTCGGTGCCGGCCTTGCTTCGCCGGTCTTCTCTCCCGCCCGTGTCGTTGCCGTTCGTCGGGAACCAGGAGATCGATTTCTATTTTCTGTTTGGGTTGCGCGACTGTGTCGCGCTATACTATTTCCTTTTTTTTTCTTCTTCCTTTTTATATTTTTATTATTTTATTTTTTATTTTAATTGAAAAAATATAATATTTTTGCCAAAATATCCCAAAAATATTATATTTTATTCATTTAATCAATTATTGTATTTATTTGTCTGATTTTATCTTTTCGGTATATTTTTCCAATATTTTCAGGATAATTTTTCGATGTGAAAATTTCGGTTTATCGTAATAAATTTGTATCTTGATCAATTTAACCTGAAATTTAATTATTTCTCCTTTATTAATCAAGATTTCCTGAATCCATGTTTACAGTGTAAATTTCTTACCGAATTGACATCGAATTTTGGATTTTTTGACCATTTTACCCTTCAATGTGTTCAGGACCAAACCAATCCAACTTCCCTTCACGAACCCTTTCTCATTTCATGTTTTAAATCCTTATCTCCAATCCGAATGGTCTGATTCCCATTCATTTAATCTGTGACCAATTTAATCATTCATTTGATCTTTAAATGCATTCAAGAATTTTTATTAATTCCATTTGCATTTTTCATTCACGTATAACTCTTCTTATGATTCAATTTACATCCAACCATGTTTACATCATATGAATCATAAGGAATTTCGATAAAAAAATCGGGTCTTACAGAAAGGGATTCCATATAGGTTTAAGACTTTTTTTGTAAATATATTACATAAATAAAAGACGTAATTAAGAGATGCCTTTTGTCCTATATTGCTTTATTGATCTAGTAAACATTAGGAGTGCCATCTATCTTTAAAACAATTAAAGTTTGCTTCAAACTCTATGGATTTTTGAGGTGGCTCATAATGTGTATCACATAGTCTTGTAGGTTTTAGAGGTGGCTCCCACAGTATGACACTTGTTCTTTAAGTTCTAAAAATAGTGGAGAGCTGTAAAAGTAATTTAAAAGCATGTTTCGAAGCCATATCACAACGTAGATAAAAGAAAAATAAGCTTAAACCCAAAATCAGTAGTTATTGGCAACATAAGCGATAGGTTTCACAAACTTTCAAAACAAGCCAAAAGTGAGATCTTAATTTTTTTTTATGTAGATAATGTAAGCTAATAAATATCTCACATACCATGCTATGCATAATGATTTGTATAACTCAAAGCATGGTTTTAAAAACATATGAAATTGACTAAAAACATGATGAATGTACAACATGCTTTCCTATTCTTATAATTTTTGATATCTAAGAAATTCCTGCAACATAACTAGGCTATATAGGTTCTTTACTCAGCCTTGCATGGAAAATCATATAACATTCCCAATTCCAGTATTCTTATCAACAATCAATCACATAAATTCATACTCGTCTTATCGACTATCAGTTACATATACTTTTACACAGTTCTTATTCACAATGAGTCACATACGCTTATACACAGTTCTTATCCATGATCAGTCACATACACTATTATGCACAAGTACCATGCATAAATCATTCACTTGCTTATACACCTAGCATATGCAAAACTTATACATTACTCGATTTTCTATACTTGCATTCAGTTTTGATAACAATAACTGATAACTTATAAAAGTAACTTATGCTGTAGGATGCTAACTTGCATCCTATACGTTTAACTTACCCTGTATGCTATACACACTGTAGCAAATGTGATTTACTTACCAAAACATTCTGACTTTCACGAGCGGTGCCTTGGCTGAAAGCATTATACCCCTCTACGGGTTCTAAATTCCTATAATATACACAATTCACTCAAAATTCATTTCATATCACATTTACATCAGTAATATCCCTTAGATATCACATGTCATATAAAATTAACTCATTTCATTATCAGTAATAAAATGACAAAAGTTACTAATTTCTATTTTTCGGTCATTTTGATTCTACCACTACATTGACGCAGACTTAACACTCACATAACACTGAAATTACACAAAAATGGTGGAATTACCATAATGCCTTTCTCTTGGAAAAATGCTTATACATATCATATCATTAATTTTATTCCATAATTATATTAAATCCATACTTAATTACTTGGATTACACAACATATGCCAAAAGCCCCATGAATTACACATGATTTCCCTTAGAAACTAATGTGGCTGAAACTACAAGTGCATGATTCATGCAACAACTTCAATATAATTTAACACCATATATGATCATAGCACCATGAATTAATCAACTTATCTTAATCTTAATGCTTGAAAACAAGATTACATGAAAAACCCATTTTTGTCAAATCATGCCTACAACAATGAAGGCCTATTTTCTTCAGTATAAAACCATAACAATACTCCATATCAACCCTTAATTAACATATATAAGATTCATGGATTGAAAGCATTAAGAACTCCCTAGCTCTAGGTTTTACCAAAAATATTTACCTTTAAATCCTTGCTAATCCTTAAGAAATTAAGCCACCAAATTTGGATATGTTGTAGAGATGACTTATGGGAACAACTTTGTAGAAGGAAGAAGGAGTTGAGTCATCTAAAAAATGGATGAAAAACCACGACAAGAAGGGTTCTCAAGGTTTTCTTACATTTCTATGGCATTTTCTCACTCTAGCTAAATGCTTTGCATTTTAATGGTTTTTGCAAGGGATGACCGGCCATTAAAGGCTCATAATAACAAAAGTGGCTCATGATAAGCTTTAAGAATTAATTTGGCAAGCTTATATTATAAGCTTTATAAGATATTTTCAAGTTTTAACCCGGTTTTATCTATTTTAGCCCATTTCAATTTTATCATATTGTTTTTCGATACGGGGGCTGACATATCAATTTAAAGGCTTGACATTACTCATTTAATACCCTTAAATTGATCCACATTGGAAAATGTAAAAAATTCAACCTATGTACAAAATTGTTATTTTCACATTTGTTGCACGTTTTTCGATATAAACGTGATCTAATCTTATGGATTCAGATGGCTTACCCGAAATCATATATAATCTTTTTATAATGATTTGAATGTTTTTTGATGGGTGTGCCCTCCTATGAGGCTATGAACCTCTTCGTACATGAGTTGCCCTTTTCTGCCTAAAAACCTAAACATCATTATCTCATGATTTGTTTTCATTCAGTTGGTCTCCTAACTGCCTAATTGAGTCTTATACATGTCCAATGTCTGAAATTGAGGGTTCTCACATCCTCCCAACCTATATAAATTCGATCATCCGAATTTTTTCCAATTAAATCAAAGTAGCTGAACTTATATCTTATAACTTTCTCAGGAAAGGGATGCTGTCGAAGAACTTTTTCCCATTCAAATCCATCCAGACGTTCACAATATTGAAGCCATTTAGCTATTAAAGAGGTTAAGGAGTGACGATATTAATGCCAATCTCCCTTGGGACTTGAAAAACCCATAATTTAATATGTACTCTTTATGATTTTGTGATGTATGGACAAGTCACATTTGATATAAATCATAAGGAATGGATGCTTTTAAGTTGTCAATGTGCATGAAATGCAAAACGGGTAGTTAAGTAAATCGAAAATGAATGTAACAGTGAATTTTGGGAAGAATTTGTAACAGAACTGCTTCAGAAGAGGAGCAGATCGATCTCTCATTCAATGTAGATCGATCTTGGATAGGTTCTGGGTAGAACAGATCGATCTCATAACAAGGCCAGATCGATCTCCTTAAGGTTCTGTGTAAAGCAGATCGATCTCATGCTCCAGAGCAGATCGATCCCTTAAGCTTAAAAGGTTGGTTCTTGAGGAGAAAAAGCCAAGGCAGATCGATCCCTCATCGTTAGCAGATCGATCCCCTAGAGAAATTCTATAAATACAAGGCTCTGCAACCTCTGTTTTCCTGAGAAACATAAAACCTTTCATGAAGCAAAGTTAAACCTAACCTTTTACTCCAGAAAACTTCATCTTTCAACTAGTTTTGAGTTAGATTCAGTTAAGTAAAGTTGTTCTTAGTAAAGAGGAGAACAACATAGTTGGAAACAAGAAGTTGGAATCAAAGATTGAAGAAGCAAGGTAGATTTTGCCAATTTTGGTGAAAAAGAGAAAAGTTCAAGCTAGGTAAGATTCAATACACCAAGTTCATATATGTTAATCTAGATGTCTTAGTGAGCTGATTGGTTTGAGAATTATAAATTTTATAAGATTTGCTAAGTGAGAATTGTAATTTGGTGAATGTAATTATGATATGTTGATGTACACGCAAGTTTTAAATATGATGAAGTATAAAGAGATAAAGTTTTTAAGTCTTAAATGTGCATAGATTGAAATATGGCCTATGGAGTAGATTATGGTGAGTTTTGCATTAAGTTTCCTACAATTGATGCAGCAGTAGTAGAATCTGTGAAGGACAGATCGATCTCTAAGGGATGAGAGATCGATCCAATAGCTCCAAAATGTAAAAAATGTGCGAGAATAGGCAGACAGATGGATCTCAAGAGGAAGTATATCGATCTCCTAATGCCTCTGCCTAGCAAGGATTGATCTTGTCACAAGGACAGATCGATCTCTTTAACTCTCGGCCTAAAAAAGATCGATCCCTAATCCAATACTAGATCGATCTCCTCTTAGAAGAACATATCGATCTTCACCTCGACCAGATCGATCTTGTAGTTGTTAATAGAGAAGATGGAGCAGTTGAAATGAAGCAGAGATTGATCTCCTTCAATACAAGATTGATCTCATAAGCCCTGTTTATACAAAGATCACAGGATTTTCATCTGAAACTGAGTTTTTCACTCTCTGCAATCCAAACCTTCACCATTTTCACCCAAACCAAGCTTTCTCTCTCTAAGATTCACCCTATTCTAGATAAAAGTAGACAAAGGGGCAAGAGACAAAGTTGTTCCTCTTGGCAAGAAGAACAACATACTAGAAAATCAAAGGTTGGCTTGAACAAAGGGAAGAGACAAACATTCTACAAGCTTGGTTAAGAGAGGAGACACGCTAGGTAAGCTCACAAGACCTTGTTCTTAAGCATTACCATTTTATATATGGGTGAATAAGCATATATGTTTATATATTTGGTTAAAAATGTTTAAGGCATAAAGGAACCAACAAATGAGTTTGGTTAGAAGATTTAATGTGGATGTTTTGTGATGGTTATGAGTTAACCAAAGTGTTGATAAAGATGTAGAAACAGTTTTGAGATAATGTTGAGTTAGAATGAGTAGAGAAAGAGATGAAAAATGAAAATGATTATATTCATGGGTTAATGTTGTGTGTGGACAGCTCGAGAATTCGACATGGGAAACGAGACTAGTCTGAGAACCCGAGGATAGTGTATGTGAGATCTGAGAATTTCAGACATATTTTATTGATGTAATAATAATTTAAAGTGTAATTTATTGAGCTAAGTGAATTGGGGAATGATAATTGGAGATTTATATGTTAAGTGTTAAAATAAATGTGAAACAATGAGGAGCAGATCGATCTGGGAGAAGGAGAGATCGATCTGGTGAGTTAAAAATGACGAGGAAGGAGGAATTTGAGGAGCAGATCGATCTCCAATGGAAGAGGATCGATCTCCTTATGATTCTGTTTGAGAGAAGATCGATCTCATGAGGAAGAGATCGATCTCCAAATGATTCTGTTTGGGAGAAGATCGATCTCCTTAGGAGCAGATCGATCTCATAAAGCCATAAAGAGATCGATCTCACCCCTCGACAGATCGATCTCCTAGGCATAAAATTGCCCAGATCGTCCCCAAAATTCAAACGCAGATCGATCTCCTCAAGAGCCAGATTGATCTCCTACCCTTAGACTATATAAGGAACCCCTGTTTTTCTCCTGAAAACTCACTTTCTCTCTCTTCCAACCCCATTTCCATCGAAAACCTAACTTTCTCACTCATCCAAATCACCCATTTTTGGCCGAATCAGAGGTTGTGGCAAGAAGGAAAGTTGTTCCTCATCAAAGGGAGAACAACATACTTGGAAATCGAAGGACGAATCGGATCGAGGCGTGGGTTGTGCATCTTACAAGCTTTGGGTAATTTCTAAACCTCGATCTTGATATTTGAGATGATTTTGATGATATTGGAGGTTGTCATTGCGTTGAAATAGTTGAGAAAGGATTAGGGATTGATGAAATTGCAATGTAGTTGGAGTAATGTAGATATTTGGTAATTTTGGTAATTTTAAGAATTTGTGCTATAAATGGAAATATAGACAATGTGGTGAATTAGCGTAGATGATTTAACATGAGAAATATAGGACGTTGAGCAATTGTGAATGAGGTTATAGTTTAGGGTAGAGTTACGAGAATCGAGAGATTTAAGGAGTTATGAGCAATTATGCTCGGTTTTGAGAATTGAGGTTTATGAGATAATTGAGTATTGATGTTTTAACATCGTTTGGACAGCTCGGGAGTTCCAGAGTGGAATGCGAGGCTAGTCCGTGATACGGGGGAAACGATTGCACTATACGAGGTGCAAAGAGGTAAGGGAAATCTAAACCATTTGTGTATGTGATTTGTAAACTATTATAGCATGATTTGTGGTTTATAAAAGAAGCATGTTGAGTGTTGTGTTGAGATTTAATTGCACACGATTTTTATAGCCGGTTGGAGCCCAATGTTTTTATGAGTTTATAACTGGGCTCTACGTTAAGGCAATATCGAGATTTGAGAAATGTGTGCGTGTGCTTTGCCGGTTGGGACTCGATGTTTATTATGTTTTGTGTTGAGTACAAAATGATTTCAAATGAGTTTTATGAGAGAAAAACCATCATGAGTTCTACGTGAAGGCAAACCAGTCTTATGTGATAAGACTTAGGTGTGTAGTTGTGAGTACACACCAGGCATTGCTCTGGTAGCATGTAAGCCCGATTTCTTCTCCGTTCTGGTAACGTGAGAATAACCCCTTTCTGTGGCTATGCCACATTATACCCCATTGGTGGCCGTTGCCACGTTATACCCCATTGGTGGCCGTTGCCACGTTATACCCCATTGGTGGCCGTTGCCACGTTATACCCCATTGGCGGCCGTTGCCACGTTGAGAAACCCCATTGGTGGCCGTTGCCACGTTGAGAGACCCCATTGGTGGCCGTTGCCACGTTATACCCCATTGGTGGCCGTTGCCACGTTATACCCCATTGGTGGCCGTTGCCACGTTATACCCCATTGGTGGCCGTTGCCACGTTGAGAAATCCCATTGGTGGCCGTTGCCACGTTATACCCCATTGGTGGCCGTTGCCACGTTGAGAAACCCCATTCTGTGGCTATGCCACGCGAGAAATTAATCAGTGGCTTTGCCAGGTGTGTTTTGTGGCTATGCCACGTGTGAATTAAATCAGTGGCTTTGCCACTTGTGTTTTGTGGCTATGCCACGTGTGAATTTAAATCAGTGGCTGTGCCACGTGTGTTTAGTGGCTGTGCCACGTGCATTATTATTACTGTGATTTTATCACGTTATTTGAGAAAGCGTTTAACGCGTTATTTTCACATGCTTTGTTAATGCTCTAGACTGAGCCTTTTTACTTCATGTTTTTACATGATTTGAGATATGAGAATATCGTTTTGAGTACTTTCATGCTATGGTTTTCAAATGAGTTTCACATACAAATAAACATTTTGTGATGTGCATTTTGGTTTATGAAATGAGTTCCTTACCCCCCCCTTACTGAGCGATTTAGAAGCTCACCCTGTTTTCTTCCCCCCAGAGTTCTTCAAGTGAAAAAGGATCTCCCTGCGACGTACGGAGTAGTGGCTAGTGGAGGATTCGAGCTCCAGGCCATATATATTGTATCTTGAGGTATATTTTATCTTTTCATGTACCCAGACTATTATTGTAATTGCAGACACTTGATGTATAACATTATATGGGATGTATTAGGATTAATTAACTTGGAATTGAGTATTTGTATACGGTACAATATACGCTATATTATGATGAGATCCTGAGGCATAATGATCATGATGATGTATGACACTGCACAGGAATGCACCCTTAATTGTGAATTAATGAGTAAAAAGTTTTAAATTTGCCCTAATTTCCGCATTTTCGGGGCGTGACAGGGTTTTCTTGGTATCAGAGCTTAGGGTGTCTAGTACTGTCAGTGTCAGTTAAGTGAAATAGAATACATCCCAAGTGTCTGTAATAGTCTGGTCATGAACTGAAATTGAGGATTGAGTTTTCAATCAATTTTGATATGTACGCGCAGGAGATGAGTTGAGATAGAGAATGAGTAAACGACGAGGTCGTTCGAGGAGGCAGGCAGAGTCCCCTCCGCCACCTATCCCACAACCAGAGAGTCCTAACTCTCGATTTAATCGGATTGAGACCGATGTGAGGCAAGGTTTTGAGCAGATGGCAGCGTTATTCGCGCAACACTTTGGAGTTAATGCCTCGGATACTACCCCTACACCACCACAAGGACCTCCCATACCCCCAGTGCCTCCCGTCACCCAGCCTGAGGATAGAAGTATGGTCCGACTAAGGGATTTTCTGAAGATGAATCCACCCGCATTTAAGGGAAAGAAGGATCCTACAGAGGCTGAGGAGTGGTTGACGGAATTAAGAATTATATTTGATTTCCTGGGGTGCACCGATGCTGAGAGGGTCAGTATGAGTGCCTATATGCTGAAGGGGAGAGCTCGAGATTGGTGGGGTACTACCCAGGGTATTCTGATGTCCCACCATGATGTGATTGGTTGGGAAGAGTTTCAGACAGCCTTTAGGACCCAATATGTACCACGAGCCGTCCAGAGAAAGAAACAATCTGAGTTTTTAAGTTTGGTACAGGGTGACATGTCTGTGGATGACTATGAGAGCCAATTCACCGCACTATTGAGATATGACCCAGAGACCTTCAAGAGTGAAGAGCTCCGCACAGAGAAGTTTGTGTATGGGTTGAAGCCCGTCATCAGAGACAGATTGATAGGGCTATGTATTACTGAGTTTGGAGATGCTCTGAGACGAGCACAAGAAATTGAAAGAGGAATTGAGATGGTACAATCCCAGAATGAGCTCAGAGCGGTGAATAGAGATAATGGCAAGAGGCCAGCACTTTTCCAAACGGAGGCTCGGAGAGGTTCCTTCAGAAGAGGAAGGATTGAGGTACAGAAGGACAGATTGGAGAGACCCAGAGCCTATCCTATTATCAAGGAGACCCCTCGATATGTCAGGTCGGAGATAAGGGTTTGTAGAGACTGTGGCCGATCGCATGAGGGAAGTTGTACTGGGTCGATCCGTGGATGTTTTAGATGTGGTGACATGGGTCACAGAGTGAAGGACTGTCCCCAACCTCAGATACCACATGCTCCGGAGCCCACTAGACAACAGCCTCAGAGAGTGGATCCCCAGAGACGGGCCACTGCGGCAGAGAAAGGGAAGAAACCTGTGGCACAGGGACGTGTGTTTACCCTGGATAAGGAGACCGCAGACACTTCGGCAGAAACTATAAGAGGTACACTCTCTGTCTGTAATCATAAGGCTCATGTGTTGATTGACTCAGGATCCACGCATTCCTTTATTTCTGAGCATTTTGCATGTAGATTAAACTTGAAGTTTGAACCTCTAGAATATATACTACATGTAAATACCCCTATGCATGAATCCCAGAGAACTGAGTTAATCTGTAGAGGATGTGAAATAAAGGTGGGAGATAGAGTGATGTTAGCAGATCTAATCATGTTAAATATACATGGGTTTGATGTAATTCTGGGGATGGATTGGTTGGCAACCAATCGAGTGAGTTTAGACTGCTACACTAAGATTGTAACTTTCTCCCTACTTGAACCTTACAGTGTACGATTGAGATATTGAGGAAATGAATATGTGAAATTCTAGTAAGTAATTTGAGAATTTTAATATTATTTTGGAGAATATTAAATATGATTGTTCATGTGAAGGTTATGAGACACTCATCTCAGACGATGAGCGGGAACATCCGAGGATTGAGGATATACATGTGGTTTGCGAATTTCTGGATGTTTTCCCAGATGAATTGCCAGGTTTACCACCAGAGAGAGAGCTGGAGTTTACCATTGATTTGGTACCAGATACTCAGCCGATCTCTAAACCTCCTTACAGGATGGCATTAGTGGAACTTGAGGAATTGAAGAGACAACTACAGGAGTTATTGGATCAAGGGTTCATTAGACCCAGTGTTTCGCCGTGGGGAGCACCAGTACTATTTGTTAAAAAGAAAGATGGTAGTCTCAGATTATGCGTAGACTACCGGTTGTTGAATAAAGCCACGGTGAAGAATAAATACCCACTGCCCAGGATTGATGATCTACTCGATCAGCTAAGAGGGGCCTCAGTCTTTTCTAAGATTGATTTGAGATCGGGCTATCACCAATTGAGGATGAAGGAAGAAGATATTCCAAAGACGGCCTTCAGGACAAGGTATGGCCATTACGAATTTCTAGTGATGTCCTTTGGATTGACGAATGCCCCTGCAGCATTTATGAGATTGATGAACGAGGTGTTCAGAGACTATCTAGATAAATTTGTGATAGTCTTTATTGATGACATTCTAGTATACTCTCGGTCGTATGAGGAGCATGCACAGCATTTGTGGTTAGTACTTCAGATACTCCGAGATAAGCAATTATATGGAAAGCTTAGTAAGTGTGAATTTTGGCTGAACCTGATAGCTTTCCTTAGTCATATAGTCTCAGAGGAAGGAGTATCAGTGGATCCAAGCAAGGTGGAGGCTGTGCTTAATTGGGAGAGACCAAGGACAGTTACTGAGGTACAAAGCTTCCTTGGTTTGGGAGGGTATTACAGAAGATTTGTGGAAGGATTTTCTCGGATTGTCGCCCCTTTGACTAAGCTCACGCGCAAAGAGACTCCATTTATATGGACTAATCAATGTGAGCTCAGTTTTCAGGAATTAAAAAGGAGATTGACAGCGGCACCTGTGTTAACCATTCCTGAGGGATCAGGAGGATTTTCGGTGTATAGCGATGCATCTCACCAAGGATTGGGGTGTGTGCTTATGCAGCAAGGGAGAGTGGTCGCATATGGATCGCGACAGCTGAAAGACCATGAGCGGAATTACCCCACGCATGATTTGGAGTTAGCCGCTGTGGTATTTGCTTTGAAGATCTGGCGACACTACTTATATGGGGAAAGATTCCAGATCTTCACTGATCACAAGAGTTTGAGATATCTCTTTGATCAGAAAGAGTTAAACATGAGACAAAGGAGATGGATGGAACTCCTTAAAGATTATGACTGCGAGATTCTATACCATCCGGGTAAGACGAATGTGGTTGCTGATGCCCTGAGCAGGAAGAGTATGATATCTGCTATGATGATTAGGGAATGGGATTTGTTAGAGCAGTTCATCGAACTTTGGATCAGAGTTAAAGAGGTAGAGACTGGATTTTTGGCTAGCTTGCGGATAGAGCCCAGGATCATGGATCAGATTAAAACTGGGCAGCGCAGTGATCAGAGATTGATAGATATGGTTAGCCAAGCTGAGCAGAGTTCGCAGTCGGATCTCACCATCAGTGAGGATGGATTGTTGAGATTCAGAGGACGGATTTGTGTACCGGACGATGATACCCTAAAGAGACAGATACTGAGAGAATCCCACTGCTCGCGATACACCATGCACCCAGGGAGTACTAAGATGTACCGAGACTTGAGAAAGGTGTATTGGTGGAGTGGTATGAAGCGAGACGTGGCAGAGTATGTGGCCAGGTGTTTAGTGTGCCAGCAAGTGAAAGCTGAGCATCGAAAGCCCGGAGGACTACTACAGCCCTTACCTGTACCTACATGGAAATGGGAGCATGTCACTATGGACTTTATTATGGGTTTACCGAGGACCCGAAGAGGTCATGACGCTATATGGGTTATAGTGGATAGATTGACCAAGAGTGCACACTTTTTTGCCATCAAGAGCACAGATACTGTGGATGCCTTAGCTGAGCTGTATGTCAGTGAGATAGCTAGATTACATGGGGCTCCAGTGAGTATTACTTCTGATCGAGATTCCCGGTTTACTTCCAGATTTTGGACCCAGTTTCAGGAGTCCATGGGATCTCGATTGAGTTTCAGTACCGCCTATCATCCTCAGACAGATGGTCAGTCAGAGAGGACTATTCAGACCCTGGAGGATATGTTGAGGGCGTGTACGATGGATTTTAAGGGATCATGGGATGATCACCTGCCCCTAGCAGAGTTTGCATACAATAACAGCTATCATGCGTGTATTGGAATGGTACCTTTTGAGGCTCTATATGGTAGGAGGTGTAGATCCCCTGTAGCTTGGGAAGAAGTCGGTGACAGAAAGATAAATTCCCCCGAGCTTGTTGAGCAAGCCGTACAGAGTGTGAAACTCATATGTGAGAGGTTACGGGCTGCACAAAGTAGACAGAAAAGCAACGCGGATGTGCGTAGACGGCCACTCGAGTTTGATGTTGGTGATGCAGTATTTCTGAGAGTATCACCGAGCAAGGGTATCGTGCGATTTGGGAAGAAAGGAAAATTGAGTCCTCGATACATAGGACCATTCGAGATTCTTGAGAGAGTGGGAGAGGTAGCTTACAGATTAGCATTACCCCCACAGATGTCCGGAATACACAACGTTTTTCATGTGTCTATGTTGAGGAAGTACCACCTGGACCCTTCTCATGTTATAGAGTATGATGAGATGGACATACAGGAGGACATGAGCTATACTGAGGAACCCGTCCGGATTCTCGATAGAAAGGAGAAGGTACTGAGGACCAAGAGCATCCCATTAGTGAAAGTTTTGTGGAAACATCACTCAAGGGAAGAGGCAACGTGGGAACTGGAGAGTCTCATGAAGGAGAAATACCCCCGTCTCTTTAACTAGTTGAGTTGAATTTGGAGGACCAAATTCTATCTAAGGTGGGGAGGATGTGAGATCTGAGAATTTCAGACATATTTTATTGATGTAATAATAATTTAAAGTGTAATTTATTGAGCTAAGTGAATTGGGGAATGATAATTAGAGATTTATATGTTAAGTGTTAAAATAAATGTGAAACAATGAGGAGCAGATCGATCTGGGAGAAGGAGAGATCGATCTGGTGAGTTAAAAATGACGAGGAAGGAGGAATTTGAGGAGCAGATCGATCTCCAATGGAAGAGGATCGATCTCCTTATGATTCTGTTTGAGAGAAGATCGATCTCATGAGGAAGAGATCGATCTCCAAATGATTCTGTTTGGGAGAAGATCGATCTCCTTAGGAGCAGATCGATCTCATAAAGCCATAAAGAGATCGATCTCACCCCTCGACAGATCGATCTCCTAGGCATAAAATTGCCCAGATCGTCCCCAAAATTCAAACGCAAATCGATCTCCTCAAGAGCCAGATCGATTTCCTACCCTCAGCCTATATAAGGAACCCCTGTTTTTCTCCTGCAAACTCATTTTCTCTCTCTTCCAACCCCATTTTCACCGAAAACCTAACTTTCTCACTCATCCAAATCACCCATTTTCGGCCGAATCAGAGGTTGTGGCAAGAAGGAAAGTTGTTCCTCATCAAAGGGAGAACAACATACTTGGAAATCGAAGGACGAATCGGATCGAGGCGTGGGTTGTGCATCTCACAAGCTTTGGGTAATTTCTAAACCTCGATCTTGATATTTGAGATGATTTTGATGATATTGGAGGTTGTCATTGCGTTGAAATAGTTGAGAAAGGATTAGGGATTGATGAAATTGCAATGTAGTTGGAGTAATGTAGATATTTGGTAATTTTGGTAATTTTGAGAATTTGTGCTATAAATGGAAATATAGACAATGTGGTGAATTAGCGTAGATGATTTAACATGAGAAATATAGGACGTTGAGCTATTGTGAATGAGGTTATAGTTTAGGGTAGAGTTACGAGAATCGAGAGATTTGAGGAGTTATGAGCAATTATGCTCGGTTTTGAGAATTGAGGTCTATGAGATAATTGAGTATTGATGTTTTAACATCGTTTGGACAGCTCGGGAGTTCCAGAGTGGAATGCGAGGCTAGTCCGTGATACGGGGGAAACGATTGCACTATACGAGGTGCAAAGAGGTAAGGGAAATCTAAACCATTTGTGTATGTGATTTGTAAACTATTATAGCATGATTTGTGGTTTATAAAACAAGCATGTTGAGTGTTGTGTTGAGATTTAATTGCACACGATTTTTATAGCCGGTTGGAGCCCAATGTTTTTATGAGTTTATAACTGGGCTCTACGTTAAGGCAATATCGAGATTTGAGAAATGTGTGCGTGTGCTTTGCCGGTTGGGACTCGATGTTTATTATGTTTTGTGTTGAGTACAAAATGATTTCAAATGAGTTTTATGAGAGAAAAACCATCATGAGTTCTACGTGAAGGCAAACCAGTCTTATGTGATAAGACTTAGGTGTGTAGTTGTGAGTACACACCGGGCATTGCTCTGGTAGCATGTAAGCCCGATTTCTTCTCCGTTCTGGTAACGTGAGAATAACCCCTTTCTGTGGCTATGCCACGTTATACCCCATTGGTGGCCGTTGCCACGTTATACCCCATTGGTGGCCGTTGCCACGTTGAGAGACCCCATTGGTGGCCGTTGCCACGTTATACCCCATTGGTGGCCGTTGCCACGTTATACCCCATTGGTGGCCGTTGCCACGTTGAGAAACCCCATTGGTGGCCGTTGCCACGTTATACCCCATTGGTGGCCGTTGCCACGTTGAGAGACCCCATTGGTGGCCGTTGCCACGTTATACCCCATTGGTGGCCGTTGCCACGTTGAGAAACCCCATTGGTGGCCGTTGCCACGTTATACCCCATTGGTGGCCGTTGCCACGTTGAGAAACCCCATTGGTGGCCGTTGCCACGTTATACCCCATTGGTGGCCGTTGCCACGTTGAGAAACCCCATTCTGTGGCTATGCCACGCGAGAAATTAAATCAGTGGCTTTGCCACGTGTGTTTTGTGGCTATGCCACGTGTGAATTAAATCAGTGGCTTTGCCACGTGTGTTTTGTGGCTATGCCACGTGTGAATTTAAATCAGTGGCTGTGCCACGTGTGTTTAGTGGCTGTGCCACGTGCATTATTATTACTGTGATTTTATCACGTTATTTGAGAAAGCGTTTAACGCGTTATTTTCACATGCTTTGTTAATGCTCTAGACTGAGCCTTTTTACTTCATGTTTTTACATGATTTGAGATATGAGAATATCGTTTTGAGTACTTTCATGCTATGGTTTTCAAATGAGTTTCACATACAAATAAACATTTTGTGATATGCATTTTGGTTTATGAAATGAGTTCCTTACCCGCCCTTACTGAGAGATTTAGAAGCTCACCCTGTTTTCTTTCCCCCCAGAGTTCTTCAAGTGAAAAAGGATCTCCCTGCGACGTACGGAGTAGTGGCTAGTGGAGGATTCGAGCTCCAGGCCATATATATTGTATCTTGAGGTATATTTTATCTTTTCATGTACCCAGACTATTATTGTAATTGCAGACACTTGATGTATAACATTATATGGGATGTATTAGGATTAATTAACTTGGAATTGAGTATTTGTATACGGTACAATATACGCTATATTATGATGAGATCCTGAGGCATAATGATCATGATGATGTATGACACTGCACAGGAATGCACCCTTAATTGTGAATTAATGAGTAAAAAGTTTTAAATTTGCCCTAATTTCCGCATTTTCGGGGCGTGACAGTGTACCACTCAAGGTGCAAGAGTAAGGGAAATAAACCATTTGTGCTTGTGAGTTTTCGAATGAATGAAAATGTTTTAATAGCATGAAAAAGGTTTAATGAAATGAACATGTTTATGAGAAATGAGATGAATTGATGTTTTGATGAATGTGTGTGTGTTTTGCCGGTTTGAGCTGGATTTTGATACGATTTGTGTAATTGTGAATACATATGGTTTATAATCGAAATGAGTTTATAATAACCACTATGAGCTCTACGTGAAGGCAAAATAATTTTTATACAACAATGACATGTTTTACTGAGATTATTAATGTGTTGATGAATGTGTGAGTGTTTTACCGGTTTGAGCTCAATTTTGATGAGTTTTGTGTGAATGTGAACACAATGGTTTATAACCGAAATGAGTTTTGTGATAACCACTAAGAACTCTACGTGAAGGCAAAATGATTTTTACTGAGAGTATGGATTGTCATGAGATGCACATCGGGCTTTGCTCTGGTAGCATGTAAGGTTGGGTCGTGCTCTAGTAGCATGTAAGATCGACTTCTCTGTTCTAGAAATGTGAGATAACCCCACTCCGGTAGCGATGGGTGGCTTTGCTTTGATAGCATGTAAGGTCGGACCGTGATTTGATAGCATGTAAGACCGACAACTGTACAACTCTGAACAAGTCAACAGCGAATCATGGCCATGTGTATTATTGTTGACGAAATCCCTCGATTGGGGATGTCTGCCTAGGGGATGAATTCAATTGATGTGATGTGCCGTGACATTGATTTCATATGACTTTTTATAAATGCATAGTCTCGATTTCTGTGATGATGATGTGATTTTACAACTATGATTTATATCACGCATTGAGATTTGATGTAATGTGGTTTGTGATTTTTATCACGTGAAGTATGCTGATACCATTGTTTTACACAGTTATTTATATAATGAATTGCATCTCATTATTTCCATCATATTGTGTTTGTGATGATGATTTTTATAACTTCCCTTATTGTAACAACCCTTGACCTATAAAAATTCAGGGAATTTTTTTTTGAAACTTCGACTTGCAACTTAATCCTTTATTCACTTAGGATGTATTCTTGTTCAATGTCAATCCTTAAAATATTCTATTTCATTTATCCTTATACAGGTTTCATCCCGACACATTACTTTCAATAGATGTCTGTGCATACAGATGGTCTGGTAAAGAGATAAGAATGTATACCTCACGCATGTACAAAAGGTAGTCTGGGGAAGCTCATATCCACCAGCCTATGTCGTCTACGCAACATTTATTAACTGTAATTCACTGCAAAGATCTGAGAGGTGAAGGGGTGAGCTTTCGGGAAAAAGCCCAGTAAGAAAATACAATTAAAGTAGTCTTGATATGTAACAGCATGCAAGAAATCATTCATGAAATAAACTTTGCTTCAGAAAAGCTGGTCATAAGTTTCTTTTAGAAGCTAATATTTAGAAGATTTGTAAACTTTCATTTCGTGCATAGTTATCATAGGAAATTATGAAGCATGAGTTTTTTTAAATCAAATACATGCTTAACTACTTCATAAAATTTTCATCATTCATGGATGATTTCATAAAATCAACGTCATTTGTAAACGTTTCATAAAACATAATCATTCTTAAACATTTTGTCATAATTCATGATTGTTCGTAAACATTTCATCAAAATCTCATAAAAAACATAGTCATTCATCATAAACGTATTCATAATCATAGTCGTCATTCATTCATAATCGTGGAGATTAGGCTATAACTAAGTCATGCGATACGTGTCATTCTCCATAGAGAGTCATTATACTTATGGCCATGGTAAGGGGGCTGTAGACTGGATCAGGGTCGTACAACACTTTCATAAAATATGGGTAGTATCTATTTTTCTTACTTTCACTAGCACCTAGCTAGGACACGGGCACCAAAGGCACTCTCCGCGTGGGAAACATAAATACGTGCTGTGCGGGCACGAGATATGTTAGGACCCGTTCTCAATCCATGACTTTATCCAAAAATCACTACAAATGTTTCTCATTTTTAACTTACCTTTCCTCTCATCAATGGTTGGGCTGTGATTCGATATCAGAGTCCTCGCTTACCACATTTTCCATTATCATACATACATGTCAATATACCATTACTGACTGTAACTGCTTTTATTATACATGTAAGATTATATAAAATCTAATACAAATACATTCCCCATAATATATATCGTATACATCACTGTGCTGTTTCTATGTTTAGATATATAACCGTACAAATTCTGTATACCTGGCGATCGATAGGAACTAGCAGTGGACTCAGGAACACTATCCCTCGATAACTCTCGCTCTACTGCTGATGCTCTGTAGAGAGATGTAAAGAAAGGGGGTGAGCATACAACGCGCTCAGTAAGGAAATCAGGCAAGCAAGTAGATATCTACACTATCTACTTAAAATAATGCTATGCCTTGAAAACATTATTTTCTTAACTTACTTTAAAAAGCATGTCTTTAAATATATATATATATATATGTATATTTGTACAGATTAAATCTCATGTACAGAAATCATGCTTTCTTTATCAAATGTAGGCATGTAGTGCAAAACAATGCATCTTTATATAAATCATGCCTTTATGTAAATCATGCCATGTATATTTAAATCACAATAAATATGGCATTAAATAATTCACATCACAAAATCGGAGTCCGACCCATCCCTCGGTCTGTCCGCAAATTTAAATCAGTCAATCAATGTGATATATCATGTGAGACTCTGTAGTGAAATGTAAATAGTATCCTGGACTATGATCACATCCGACATGTGATCCCAAGCAACACAGATCTCGGTGTGCGGGGCATCACTGCTGCAACGGGAGGGGGGTCAGTCCATCACAACTGTCAGCTATATCCTCCTCAACTCTACAACATCACACGGTACAGTGTACTCCCATGCCACATGCACGGTACAAAGTACACCCGTGGACCCTACATCACAGTCGGGGTGCTTGCCATAGGTCTTAGCCCTCAAACCATGAAATATCATACCACATCTCTAATACCCTCATGCGGCTATCCTCTCACATAATGTGACACTCAGTCACACAGGGATGCGGGCATGGGTTTGTAACATGTATTATATATCACATACAGTGCACGCCTTTGAGTGCGACTCATAGTCGACACTCCGCTCAAACACTGTTTCACATCACAAACTCAACTCTAGTGCAAGTAAACCTCTAGCAACTAGGTCAATGCATAGTTCATGTATTAAATCAAGTACGAGCAATAGATCCAGTACCATGCTATGCACAATATCATCAAATCAAGTACGAGCAATAGCTCCAGTACCATGTCATGTATAAATCATGAAGAATCGAGTACGAGCAACGCTCCAGCACTCTGTCATGTATCTCATGTAAAACTCGAGTACGAGCTAATCGCTCCAGCACTCTCTCATGCATAATCATATAAAACTGAGTACGAGTAAGAACTCCAGTACTCTATCATGCATGTCATGGAAATCTAGTGCGAATCATAATCCAGTACTAATGTATGTGGAAAATATGTGAAATCCAGTGCGAACTATGCTCCAGCACGATTCATTCTCACATAATATGATAGATGGCTCTTTAAAAAGAGATAATTTATAAAATATCAAAATTAGCACTATAAAGTGTGCTTATTTCATATCAACCTTAAAATCTTTAGCCCATCTATTTATTCTCCTACTAAACAGCAGTTAAACACTCAAAATGGTGGTTTCCATGCTTTTTACAACTTTTCACAAAAGTTGACTTTTTGACTAACTAGGGGCAAAATCATAATTTGCCACTATCGGGTCGTAATAATTATTATTCATTTTCTCTGACCCTCAGAGTTTTTAAGTGAATGTAAAAGCAGACGAAAATACGTGCAGGTATCTCTAACTACTCACAAAAGTCCCTTACCTGCAATCACTCGAGAAATTTCACTTTCTCTGCGCTGCTCGTTTCAGCAGTCCGGTTTGCTTCTCCAATACTCTCTGGAGCTGCATATAACCATTTATCATGTTAATTACACTTTTCCTACTATTTTTCACATTAAATACAGTCTATTTCCCTTAATGGGCTTTAAAAATCCTTAATAAGCCTAACTATGCCTTAAGCCCATTTTCATTTTACTATTCATTTTCGTTGGGCCTATTGGGCTTGTGGAACCCACCAACTCTTAGTGGGCTTGTCCTAGACCCATTACATCATATTGGGCCTAAAATATTTGGGCTTGGCCCATTGGGCCTCTCGGTCACATGCCATGGCCGAGAGCTACCCATGCCATCGGTTATGCCATGACATGCCATCCATGCCTATTTCTTAGACAATTCACTTAGGCATTTTCACAAACACTTGGTTGGCAACATTCCTAAACATCATATAGTTCATTTAGGCATTTTATCAAACACCTTGATTGCCAACTAATTACATGTATTAATCAATCAAATTGATTAATTCTAATTACACCATAATCATTAACACATGTACATTAATCCTTTTATACCTTAAAAATCATATGGACATAAATCAATGTCTCACCACTCACTCTCGGCCTAACCAACATCATAGTGATTTAATATGTTTCAATGCTTAAAACATATATCAATATACTTAAAATCATTCATACATTAACATATATGAAATTGAAAATTAGAAAATATACCAATTGTTGTGTTCACCCTTTGGCCGAATCTTTGAAGGCTCTCGGTTTGCACTCTATGGCTCCTTGATAGCCAATTCCAACATATGTCACTCTCCTTTCAATTTGGAACAACTTCCATGAAGGATGCAAGTTCCAAATATGCCTAATTCCTAGTGATTTCTAGTGAGAGAAAGCTTGGAAATATGTTTCAATGGTTTCTTCTTCTAGCCGAATTTGGTGTGATGAAGATGACAATGGTGTGGCTGAATTTATAAGCCACTTACTTAGCTATTAAGCTTTACTTTCCAGCCATTAAGCTTGACTTTCCAAGCCTTAGCCATGAGTCACCTAATGAGTCATGGTTAGCTTTAACTATGATTAGATATTTATCTCATGGGCTTTCCATTTGGGCTTCTCGGTTTGGGCTTTCTTAATGGGCTTTTAGGCTAAAATTTTTACTATGTCTCGGGCTTTAATTGTCTAAATATTTGGCCAATAAATTGGTCCAACAATTCGGTCTAAAGGACCTAAGAATTTCGATATACGTTTAGTATACCTTAATGAGCTTTAAAATTTTCACCTTAGGCCCATTACGTTTTTAACCATTAAATTTAATCTGGAATCCTTCCGAATAAATTTTCCTTACTTTCGGGGATGATTATCTTGTATTCTGGCAAAGAATATTTTTTTCCAATTTTTTCTCCACACTTAGGTTAATTTTTAACCATGATTAGTCAACTATGGTAAAAGTCCACTTTCTTAACTATAGTTGACTTTTTCCTTAACCATTGACCAAGTTGACTTTTTCTCCAAATTTTGAAAGTGTCATATCTTATGTATTACACTCTCGTCTTTATGTTTCAACCGTTCCTGATGGATAATTTCACCCGAAACACCTTATCTCGCCAAAAAGGTCCATTTTACCCTTTCTAGCTTTTACTCTCATTTTCTATGTTCGGGACTAAATCAAGCTGACTTTCCTTCATGAGCTCTCTATACTTTCTCATTTTAAGTTCTTATTTTTAGTCAGAATGATTTAGATTTACTCGGTTTAGCCTGTGACACTTATAGTTCACATTAGGCTCTTTATGTAGCTTTTACGTATTAAATCATTTCACTAACACTTTAAGTCTAGTTAATACTTTTCTTATGATTCAACTATAATAACGGAGTGTTCATACACATAGGAATCATAAGGAATAAGCTACATAAAATCCAGGTCTGACAAGATACTACCGAAACATCATCATTATAAACCACCAGTAGCGAGACATCTTCAATACAGGTTGATTCAAGTGCTACAGGGGCCCTACATACCGGCACTCAAGTGGTGGAGCCGGAGCACCACAAGAAGTAACCATGCATGAAGCCTGTAGTCTCAAAATTCTTTTCTTTTTTTTGTAAATACTTTTGAAAATGCCAAAAGTTCCTTTCAGGGCATAAATATAGACTTTCAAATCATCATAGAACTTCCATGCATTTTCATGCTTCAAAAAATTCATATCATAAACGTAGATGCACTTAGTGAACATTACGTAAAACGAAATCATGTTTCATAAATCGTTCCTTAGGTATGAAAATAGTCATAAACCATTTCAAAATATAATATTGCTTCATAAAATTTTTTTTATCAATGCAATAAGGATTCATTATCAGAACTAAGTCAAATTATACCCCTTACCTCGATTTATCAGAAATTCCAACTTCGAGTAATGACGCCTCCAAGTATCTCTCTTAAATCCTTCTACGATTCTCCTACACCGAAATTTTTATTTCTTAGTATCCTATTTATTCAAATTACTTTACGATGCGTCAAAATTGTAACCTTGCTTACTTAAGGAAAATATACTTGAAATCGTAAAATACGTACAATTATCTCTAAAACTTGCATAAATTCCTTACCTCAATATCTGTTCGTAGTCCTGGATTATTTCGACTTAGCGGGTCAGTAGTCTGGTCCATTCGGTAAATTTTTCGGAACTCTTCCCCGAGATTTTCAAAATTTAGTACACTTACTTTCCTTTCTCAATTTTCCTCTATTTTTTTATAAAATAATATATATATATATATATATATATATTTTAATAAATATATATTATTTTTCTTTCCTTCTCTCTTTTTTTTTTTAAAATCTTTTTTTCTCTCATTTTTCCCGCCATTTTGCTTCTTCCTTTTATTTTCTTTCTTCTTCAGTTTCCCCGTTACTGTTCATCCTTATTCTCTTCTTCCTCTGTTTCCTCACCTCTCGGTCTCACTACCTTCCCCTACCCTTTCCGCTGGTTTTCGACACCATCTTCATCGTCATCTACCTTGCATCTCCATTCGGCCCTCATCCTCATCACCTAGCCAGCTCAGAATTTCTTTTGTTACCTTTGGTTCCAGGCGCTGTACACTCGTCTCCTCTGTTCTCGGGTTTTCCTTTCCCTCTGTTTCTGCTTCAGCCTATCGTCCTATTTCCCTCAGTCCTTCACTCACTGATTAGCACCCAGACCAGCACCTCACATCCATGTCTCATCAGTTTTTTTTTTAAAGTTGCTCTGATCAGTGCCCGAACTGCCACGTACAGCCTTGCTCAAAATGTTTCGCTACTTTTCGGTTCCAGTCTTCTTTTCTTCCTTTGTACTGTCTCCTTCCCTTTTCGGTTCTGCCATCTCTTCATCATCCACGTTTCTTCCTTGTTCTTTTTTTTTTCTTTTTCTAGGTTGCTTCCACTGCCGTGCCTCAGCTTTCTTCCTTTCTCACATGCTCATTTCCAGTTTCAACTCAGCTCGGTTTGAGCTTTAATAACAGCCCCAATATTCACGCATGCTTCCCTATTTTACTGCTTTTAGTTTTTGGCCTTCCTTAAACTGGAAAAAAAAACTCGAAACTCCACAGACAACATTCACCATCACGTTCGTTTCTGTTTCTCCCTCGATCAGCTCTTTCACTCTAGTTTCACACACCCTCATTCCTCTGCTATCCGTCTTCTCATATGTTTCCCCAACAACTTTAAGAACTAAAATAGAACAGAGAGTGGTTCCCTTCACTTCCTTGGTCTCTTTCTTCCTCTCGTTTTCTGCTCATCAGTTGTTCACTGCTTCTTATTTATACTGACTTTCCATTCTTTTCTTTTCTACCTAAACGATTTGGGTTGGAAGCCATCACATGTCTTCCTCTGCTCTCATTTCTTTACGTTTTCATTTCCTGACTGTCTTCTTTTCTTTTTTTTCTTTTCACCAATCAGTGCAAGCTCAGCAGACCATCACTCACCACTGCTTCCCTTTTCTCTTCGGTCTGTTTGGTGCCCCTCTCTTCCTTTTAGTTCTTTTATTTTTATTTTTATTTTGTATACTGTTCTAGGCTGCTTCAGCTATTGTGTTATTTCTATCAAAGTTAACTCCATTGTCAAGGTCACTACCCAAATTACCTAAAAATCAGAGTAAATTTTTTGCTTTTTCATTTATTATTTAATTCTTACCTTTCTCTCATCGTGACCATCTTACAACACAGTTGGGCTATGATTCGGTGTTAGTCACCTCTCACCTATTTAACATTCTATTTCCATATTCACCTTCATATATCAGAGTTTACAATTCTTTGACTTTAACTAATACATACCCAATGGTAATACATAACCTTACATCCCCGACATCATATTCGTTTACAGTACTGTGCATTTACATATTTAGATACCAAACCATACAAATGTGTATACCTGACTCTCGATGGGAAGCAGCGGATACCAAGCATGCAAGTCCTCAGCCGCTTAATAACTATTGCAAGTGCTCTGAAAAGATGGGAAAATAAGGGGGGTGAGCAAACCACACGCTCAGTAAGGCAATTATGCAAGTAAGTAGATAGCTCCACTATCTACATGCTCATAATGCCATGCCCTTAAATCCATTTCTTTCCATTTAAAATTTCACGCACAAAGTCATGCATATTCAATGCCATAGTTTATCCAAAACTCTTTGTGCATATATAAATCATGTAATTCATGCATTCCAAGCATTTTATGTGACATCATTAAATCATAATAAGCATGAAGTAAAACAAGATCATGCATTCGTTTGTGTCATGTAAGACAAATCATGAATTTGAATTAAAAGCATGGAAAACAACATCATGCTTCTACATTTAAATCAATTCATTTAAAACTGCAATATAAACTAACCCTTCTGGGTTAATAATCTCATTGAAACAATTCAGTAAAGTTCATTATAAAACTCCAGTTATAAAACCACCCTTCTTTCAGGGTCACATATCATAAAATCATCTGAAATCTCATATCACAGTATAAAATCATAAAATCGGGGGCCTGACCCCTCCCTCAGGTCTACCCTGGTCTATCGACTAATAGTTATATCATGTGAGACATGTAATTGATTATATCAGTAACATCGAGGACTATGGCCATATCCTAGTGATCCCTGGCAACACGGTACCTAGTGTGCGGGGTATCACACCTGAAACGGGAGGTGGGTCGTCCTACCCGCCAAATCAGCATAACACCAGGATTGCGAGGGCAAGGCTTGCTGCCTCGTGGCTAATGCCACTCCACTCCAACAATCCCCATGGTACAGCGTACTCCGCGTGATATACACGGTACAACGTACTCCGTGAACCCAAGCTCAATCAGGGGTGCCTGCAATAGGTCTTATCCACCCATATCATCTCTGTCTCAATATGCACGTGTGAGCATATCATCTTACTGTGACACATAGTCTATAGGAGGCTCCAACACGGCTATATGCATGTCATATAAATCCCTGTGCGAGAGAAGCTCTAGCACAGCTCCATGCATATTCATGATATTAAAAAATCTCGTGCGAGCGAAGCTCTAGCACGGTTTCATAAAATCAGTAAAATCTGCGTATGAGCAGCGCTCCAGTACGACTTAAACTGGTTATAAATTCAAGTAAAATCCACGTACGAGCAATGCTCTAGAATAGATATGCATAAAAAAACTCAGTGAAAACCTCGTACGAGAAAAACTCCAGTACGACGTTCAAAAGAATTATAAAAACCATATAAAACTTTGTGCGAGCAAGCTCCAGCACAAATGAATGCTCAAGTAAAACAAATCTCGTGCGAGTTACACTCCAGCACGGCTTTATGCAATATCAAATCAAAACAAGATGCGAGCTAAGCTCCAGCATCTCTCATGCATGTCAAATCATTAAAAGTAGTGCGAGCAATCGCTCCAGCACTATTTTATGCATACCACGTCAAAACATGTCAAAACATGTCAAAACAGAGTGCGAGCTAGGCTCCAGCAGCTCTCATTTCACAATAATAAAAATCAGTGCGAGCACCATGCTCTAGCACATTTCATGTATATGATGTCACACAAGTCGGTGCGAGCAAGCGCTCAAGCACATTTATCCGTAATCACAAATGCAGATATAGTGCGAACTACGTGTCGACACTATCTGTTTCCATATAAACTTGATAGTTGGCCTATTTTCCAAAGAAATTTCCATTTAAATACAAATAACACTTACGTAGTGTTATCATGTGAAATTCATGCAATTACTGGCCAATCTATCTATTTTCTTTGATTAAAACCAATAAAATCCTTAAACCATAAATTTCCTTAAATCATGCATTTCATGCATTTCATGCATGTCATGCTTTCACCATCCTTAGGTGAACTTCCCTCAATAGGGGTAAAATAGACTTTTCACCTATTTCGATCCTTAAAATTATTTAAACCACTTTTAGGATCATTATACATAATCAAGGTATACATACTTATTCAGTGTACAGAAAAACTATTAAAATACGCGTAGCTACCTCTAGCTACTCACACAATTCCCTTACCTCATTTTTTGTACAGTCTGACCTTTCCCACTGATGTCTCGTCACACAGTTTGATTTGCTTCGAATTCAATCTCCTGAACTGCGGATAAATATTCACCAGGTCAAATACAATACAATTAATTGTATTTCACAATTTTTTTGGCTTAATTTAAATCATTAGGCCCGTTTACCCATATTGGGCCCGATTGCACCTTAATGGGCCTTAATCGGCCTTAAGCCCGTTTACCACAATTTATCGAGGCCTATTGGGCTCATTAGGCCCATCAGTATTTATTTAGCCTCGTTCTAAATTCTCAAACAGCTTATGAATTATTTACGACAATTTATCTCAATTTTCCAAAATTTAATTCATTTAATGCGGAAATTAAATCCGAAATTCATCATCACGCATAACGATGTAAATTATCGTAAATAAGGGTTACTTACCCGAGATTCCATGATCGTACACAAATCGAGGCTGTCTCGAGCTCTCGGTTGATGCCAATCGTCGAGCTACACAATTAAATATATTTTCGGGTAAACTTTCAGTCGATTATTTAACAAATTAAATATTTCGAAAATTAAATCAGTCAATTCGACCGCTTACCGACTTACCCGAAGCTCGATTGCATCACTGAAATTTTCTCCAATTTTTCCTCTTTTTCTTTTTCCCTTTTTTTTTCCTTTTTTTCTTCTCTTTTTGGCTGAACCGGTCCGGTCCGGTTCAACCCGATTCAGATCGCCGGTTCAGTTCGGTTCAACCGGTTCAGTGCCTTGTCGGCCGGTTCTCTGCCGATTTTCACCGTTAGTGGCTACGCTGGGTCGTCCGCATCTCGGATCTGGGTTTGGTTTCGTTCAAGGCCGCCGAAAAATGGTCGGTTCGACCCTTCTCCTTTTCGCCGTCGGCAACTTCTCTGTTCTCCCTCTGTTTCAGACGCTGGGCGCAGTCTTACCCGCCGGTGTTGCCACCAATCTCGTCGTCCACACCTAGGGGACGCTCGGCTGGTGGTGGCCGGCCCCAGATCGGCGTCAACGCCGACGAAATCATCTTTTCTTCCTCGCGATTTTCATCCGTCGATTTTGGGTTTTCCGGTGGCTGAGGGTGCGTGTCGCGGCTGCCGGTGGTCACGCGGGTGACGGGCTTCCATGGCCGACCCTTGTCGGCCCCTCAGTCCGGCCGGTGGCGCGCCGATGAGTCTCCTCGGTTCGGCTACTTTGTTTCGTTTCTGTTTCGCGATTCTCGCGAATTCAGATTTCTTTTTATTTTATTTATTTATTTAAAATTTATTTTTTAAATATTATTTTAATCATTAAAATAATATTAAAATCCCAAAATATCTAAAAATATCATATTAAATTCATTTAATCCGTAAATGAATTTATCAGTCCGATTTTACCTTTTCGGTATATTTTTCGATTACTTTCGGGATTATTTTTCGATACGAAAATTTCAGTTTATTTCAATAAATTCATATCTTGATCAATTTAATCCGAAATTCAATTATTTCTTCGTTATTGATCAAGATTTCTCAAGCCATTATTTTTAATTAAATTTTATTGTCCCGATTAATATCGAATTTCGATCTTTTGACCGTTTTGCCCTTGCACGTACTCGGGAATACCATTTCAATCATTTTGCATTTTTAAATGCACTCGAAAATTTCTATTCATTCCCTTTTTGCCCTTACGATAAAATCAGGTCTTACAATCTCCCCCACTTAAGAAATTTGGTCCTCCAAATTAGAACCAAGGCAAATGAGTCCATAAATAACTTCGGGTACGTCTATCTTATCATATACTGTCATCCTCAAGTGACTTTCTCCGGAGTGTAATACTACCAACACACTTAACTAGGGAGATCATCTTAAACCTCAACCCTTTCTCCTTCCGTTTAATGCTCGAATCGATTTTCCAATCATACTTTATACTTTCATTGAGCTAAGCTGTTGAAGCTCATATCCGATCACATATATCGGGTTCAGATATTATTTCTTAAGCATCAAAAGATAGGACACATTGTGGATGCCTGTTAATTCAAGTGGTCACGCCAACCTACAGGTCTTATCTCCCACTTGTCCAATATCTCTATCCAAATCTCGTTACGTCCTTAAGACAAGTAACTGCCAACAATAATGATTCACCCTTGGTGAATTCCAATGGTTTCTGTCTCTTGTCAGCATAGGTTTTCTAACTGCTCTGAGGTGTTCTTAATCTCTCGCAAATCAACTGAACATCCTCAGGGTTTTGTCTTACCAATTCGGGAACAATTCTCTATCTATCACCCACTTCTTATCCAAGTCAGGGAACAATCCCTTCGGCCATACAATGCCTTATAAAAATCATCCCAATACTCAAGTGACAACTATCATCATTGGCGAATTCGATTACTAACAACTGATCATCCCAGGAGCATATCAAATCAATGGCACACGCTCTCACCACATCCTCCAGAACCTGTACAGTCCTCTCTGACTGACCATCTGTCAGAGGATGGACAACTGTGCTAACACTCAATCGGGTTCCCATAGCTTTCAAAAACAATATTCCCAGAAGTGGGAAGTGAAGCGAGAATCCCTATCTGATATCATGCTCCCTGGAATGCTACATACTATTTCACAATCTTCCATACACATGAATCCGCCTACACATTTAGAGTATTTGGGGATTTCCATAGCCAGAAGGTAGGTAGACTAAATCAATCTATTGACTATCACTCAGATAGCCTCGTGATTTATCCGGGTCCTCTGTAACCCATCGCGAAATTCATGATAACTTGTTCCCATTTTCGTCTCAATATAGGTAGAGGCTGCAATAACTCTGCAGACTTCTAGTACTCTACCTTAATCTGCTGACATGCGAGACACTTGCCCATAATTCTACAATATTTCTTTTCATATCTGACCACCAATACCCTTTTCAGAGATTTCGATATATTTATTTCTTCTCGGATGCATTGTATATCCCGAAGAGTGAGCTTTTGACAATAACACTATCATCATCACTGTGGTCCTGGGGAGCACTTATACTATCTCTGAACCTCTGTAAGTCATCATCACTCACTGTGAACTTTGTCACTATACCCATCTGAATCTGACCCACACTATCGACACCATGCCGATCATCACGCTAAGCCTAGCAAATCCGGTCACACAAATCTGGTTCTAACCTCAGGCTAGCTGTCACAGAATCACCGTCATCATCAGAAGGGATGACATCACTACTGAGGTTCACCACTGCTCTAGCAGCTCACGCTCCCTGACCATCATATGTGATACCATCTCGAGGCTCTTTCTGTTCAAGGCATCAACCATTACATTAGCTTTTCTTCGGTGGTAAATTTTCACAATCATAATCCTTAGAAGCTCTAACCCTCTTGGTTATCTCATATTCTGCGCTTTTTGTAAAAACAGATACTAGAGGATTTTATAATCAGTGCATATCCGAAATTTCTCACTGTGTAAGTGGTGGCGCCATACCTTTAGTATAAATGCTACGACTGCCAACTCTAAATCATGGGTTAGATAGTTTCTATCATGATCCATGAACTATCTGGATCCATAAACAACAATCTCCCCATTTTACATCAATACACAGCTCAATCCTTATTTTGAGGTATCCATACACACTGAAACCTCTTGAGCTGTTGGTTATGGTGAAAATAATTACGGTGGTCAGTTTATTACTTCCATATACTAAAACTCACTGAAGCCATTTTCGTACTTATCATCTCACTCATATGAAATCTTTTTCCAAACGAGACCTGTCAACTGAGCAACCCATTTCAAGAAACTCATAATACCTTATCTGTAAGACAGTTTCCTGTTGCTACTCATGCTCTTACCTGGACTTCGAATACATCAAAATATCATTGCTAAAGATGACAACCAATCGGTCAAGGTAAAGTTTAAATACCTTATCATAGTTGAGTATCCAATATTCAATCACTAATATCCTTGACCTATGTACGTATAAATGTATAAAGTCATTTCGAAATCACTTCCGTTCAAGGTACAAACCCACGTCATTCATTTTTTTATATTAACGGCTTTTATAAAATTTTAATTTTTAAACCTTCATGGTTAATCAAATTCTATATTTCTTTATCGTACCAGCAAAGGTACCCAAATTTTAAATGCATATATTACGACTGTCGATTTTAATTTATAGATTATGTGTGCGCTTCTAGACACTGTCAAATCTTCAGGCAGGGAGTATTTTGAAATACCTTTATTAACCCTCAGACTTGACCACAATTACTTTACATATCAGTCCATGTGGTCACAATTCATATTCGCTCCATATCAAAGATATCCTTACCTTGCATACGCCTCTTATTCCAAAATATCTCGTATTCAAAATCTATCACATCTCAAAGCTTATCTCCTTTCATAAATAACTTATAATAAACTCTTTCATTACTTGTCAAACTTACAATACACTTTTCAGTGATGTTTTCACCCCTATTTTTCAACTTACAATCTCTATACTCATATTCAGTTAGCGAAAATCAGCTAACTATTATCATTATCTTGCTTAAGGGTACAGGTTTCACATCTTTCACTAGCTTATAAGCAACTGAAGGCGGTATGAATAAATACGTGGCACCAGGCTCAATTAAAATAATTACTTCTTTATTTACAACCAGTGTGGTACCTTCCACCACATCATATGAAACATTTGTAGTGTCCTGGTCCAAGGCATACACTTGCCCTCGTCCAGCATCATATTTCCGTGGTAACTACCACATCCTACACTGTTTACATTGCTACAGAGCAGGTCGGGATCCTCAAATCACAATACCCCTCAAAATACTGTAATTGGATACACTGGGGCCTTACCAATCATCTTACCCCGTGACTCATCAGCCCTAAGCTTTTACCAAACTACCTTTTTTTTTCGTTCTGACATCTCTGTCATTTTTTATTCTCTTTTGTCTCTATTTCGGCCCTTACTACCTTTCCCAATCTCAGAGGCATGCAACTCATAATCTTATTCACACAACTGTAGTTTGCGCACTGCCTCGGTATAGGTAGTGATATCTAACGGGCTAATCAGACTCTAATTGACAATCTGAGCCCTTCATGAACTTTCAGACATCTCGACTCTCACTGTTCATCGTGTCCGAGTCATATCTGCCCAGGAATATAAACTGAGTATCATACTCGTCAATCAACATGTTCCTCTGGGTCAGAGTAAAGAATTTAATCTTTAATTTCCTTTAAACAATATCCGAGATATTCTGTCACCGAAATACATCTAGAATTACTTTCTAAGTCCATTTTGGATGTTTAACTCTTAAAATAAGTTGAGCGAACTTCACCAATGCTTCCACTCACCCTCAAATCCCATACATACACCGAGCAATTAGCTCGTAAAATGTTTTCCACACTCCGTTCCAACCTCCCGAAGCGTGTCTCAATACTGTCTGATCTCTCTGTCGGACTCTGTGGGGCATGCTCAACATCAGCCTCCACGTCAATCTCATCTCGAGTCTCATGTGGCGACTCAGTACGACTCTCAGGCTACCTCTACGGCCTCGAGCTCATGTACTCGCCCCTCTATCATAGCGGCTATCAGTTAATAAGTCTATTCTTGCACTCAAAACCAAATTCTTAGCTGCACTTCCATCTCGATATACACAATTGTATCTAAACAATGCATAGTACATGAGGATGTAAACTTTCTTAACCACTAACACCGACTCATATCAGGCCAACTTAAGCTCTGATACCATTAACTTGTCACGACCCAAATTACCTAAAAATCAGAGTAAATTTTTTACTTTTTCATTTATTATTTAATTCTTACCTTTCTCTCATCGTGACCATCCTACAACACATTTGGGCTATGATTCGGTGTTAGTCACCTCTCACCTATTTACCATTCTATTTCCATATTCACCTTCATATATCAGAGTTTACAATTCTTTGACTTTAACTAATACATACCCAATGGTAATACATAACCTTACATCGTCGACATCATATTCATTTACAGTACTGTGTATTTACATATTTAGATACCAAACCATACAAATGTGTATACCTGACTCTCGATGGGAAGCAGCGGATACCAAGCATGCAAGTCCTCAGCCGCTTAATAACTATTGCAAGTGCTCTGAAAAGATGCGAAAATAAGGGGGTGAGCAAACCACACGCTCAGTAAGGCAATTATGCAAGTAAGTAGATAGCTCCACTATCTACATGCTCATAATGCCATGCCCTTAAATCCATTCTTTTCATTTAAAATTTCACGCACAAAGTCATGCATATTCAATGCCATAGTTTATCCAAAACTATTTGTGCATATATAAATCATGTAATTCATGCATTCCAAGCATTTTATGTGACATCATTAAATCATAATAAGCATGAAGTAAAACAAGATCATGCATTCATTTGTGTCATGTAAGACAAATCATGAATTTGAATTAAAAGCATGGAAAACAACATCATGCTTCTGCATTTAAATCAATTCATTTAAAACTGCAGTATAAACTAACCCTTCCGGGTTAATAATCTCATTAAAACAATTTAGTAAAGTTCATTATAAAACTTCAGTTATAAAACCACCCTTCTTTCAGGGTCACATATCATAAAATCATCTGAAATCTCATATCACAGTATAAAATCATAAAATCGGGGGCCTGACCCCTCTCTCGGGTCTACCCTCGTCTATCGACCAATAGTTATATCATGTGAAACATGTAATTGATTATATCAGTAACATCAAGGACTATAGCCATATCCTAGTGATCCCTGGCAACACGGTACCTAGTGTGCGGGGTATCACACCTGAAACGGGAGGTGGGTCGTCCTACCCGCCAAATCAGCATAACACCAGGATTACGAGGGCAAGGCTTACTGCCTAGTGGCTAATGCCACTCCACTCCAACAATCCCCATGGTACAGCATACTCCGCGTGATATACACTGTACAACGTACTCCGTGAACCCAAGCTCAATCAGGGGTACCTGCAATAGGTCTTATCCACCTATATCATCTTTGTCTCAATATGCACGTGTGAGCATATCATCTTACTGTGACACATAGTCTACAAGAGGATCCAACACGGCTATATGCATGTCATATAAATCCCTATGCGAGCGAAGCTCTAGCACGGCTCCATGCATATTCATGATATCAGAAAACCTCGTGCGAGCGAAGCTCTAGTACGGTTTCATAAAATCAGTAAAATCTGCATACGAGCAGCGCTCCAGTACGACTTAAACTGATTATAAATTCAAGTAAAATCCATGAACGAGCAATGCTCTAGTACGGATATGTATAAAAAAACTCAGTGAAAACCTCGTACGAGAAAAACTCCAGTACGACGTTCAAAAGAATTATAAAAACCATATAAAACTTTGTGCGAGCAAGCTCCAGCACAAATGAATGCTCAAGTAAAACAAATCTCGTGCGAGTTACACTCCAGCACGGCTTTATGCAATATCAAATCAAAACAGGATGTGAGCTAAGCTCCAGCATCTCTCATGCATGTCAAATCATTAAAAGTAGTGCGAGTAATCGCTCCAGCACTATTTTATGCATACCACGTCAAAACATGTCAAAACAGAGTGCAAGCTAGGCTCCAGTAGCTCTCATTTCACAATAATAAAAATCAGTGCGAGCACCATGCTCTAACACATTTCATGCATATGATGTCACACAAGTCGGTGCAAGCAAGCGCTCAAGCACATTTATGCACAATCACAAACGCAGATATAGTGCGAACTACGTGTACACTATCTGTTTCCATATAAACTTGATAGTTGGCCTATTTTCCAAAGAAATTTCCATTTAAATACAAATAACACTTACGTAGTGTTATCATGTGAAATTCTTGCAATTACTGGCCAATCTATCGATTTGCTTTGATTAAAACCAATAAAATCCTTAAACCATAAATTTCCTTAAATCATGCATTTCATGCATGTCATGCTTTCACCATCCTTAGGTGAACTTCCCTTAATAGGGGTAAAATAGACTTTTCACCTATTTTGATCCTTAAAATTATTTAAACCACTTTTAGGATCATTATACATAATCAAGGTATACATACATATTCAGTGTACAGAAAAACTATTAAAATACGCGTAGCTACCTCTAGCTACTCACACAATTCCCTTACCTCATTTTCTGTACAGTCTGACCTTATCCACTGATGTCTCGTCACGCAGTTCGATTTGCTTCAAATCCAATCTCCTGAACTGCGGATAAATATTCACCAGGTCAAATACAATACAATTAATTGTATTTCACAATTTTCTGGGCTTAATTTAAATCATTGGGCCCGTTTACCCATATTGGGCCCGATTGCACCTTAATGGGCCTTAATCGGCCTTAAGCCCGTTTACCACAATTTATCGAGGCCTATTGGGCTCATTAGGCCCATCAGTATTTATTTAGCCTCGTTCTAAATTCTCAAACAGCTTATGAATTATTTACGACAATTTATCCCAATTTTCCAAAATTTAATTCATTTAATGTGAAAATTAAATCCAAAATTCATCATCACGCATAACGATGTAAATTGTCGTAAATAAGGGTTACTTACCCAAGATTCCATGATCGTACACAAATCGAGGCTGTCTCGAGCTCTCGGTTGATGCCCAACGTCGAGCTACACAATTAAATATATTTTCTGGTAAACTTTCAGTTGATTATTTAACAAATTAAATATTTCGAAAATTAAATCGGTCAATTCGACCGCTTACCGACTTACCCGAAGCTCGATTGCATCACTGAAATTTTTTCCAATTTTTCCTCTTTTTCTTTTTCCTTTCTTTTTCCTTTTTTCCTTCTCTTTTTAGGTGAATCGGTTCGGTCCGGTTCAACCCGGTTCAGATCACCGGTTCAATCCGATTCGGCCAGTTTAGTGCCTTGTCGGCCGGTTCTTCACCGGTTTCCACCGTCAGTGGCTCCGCTGGGTCGTCCGCATCTCGGATCTGGGTTTGGTTTCGTTCAAGGCCGTCGAAAAGTGGCTGGTTCAGCCCTTCTCCTTTCCGCCGTCGACAACTTCTCTGTTCTCCCTCCATTTCCGGTGCTGGGCGCAGTCTTACCCGCCGGTGTTGCCACCAATTGCGTCGCCCACGCCTAGGGGACGCTCGGCTGGTGGTGGCCGGCCCCAGATCGGCGTCAACACCGGCGAAATCATCTTTTCTTCCTCGCTGTTTTCATCCGTCGATTTTGGGTTTTTCGGTGGCTGAGGGTGCGCGTCGCGGCTGCCGGTGGTTACACGGGTGACGGGCTTCCATGGCCGACCCTCGTCGGCCCCTCTGTCCGGTCGGTGGCGCGCCGATGAGTCTCCTCGGTTCGGCTACTTTGTTTCGTTTCTGTTTCGCGATTCTCGCGAATTCAGATTCCTTTTTATTTTATTTTATTTTATTTATTTATTTATTTAAAATTTTTTTAATATTATTTTAATCATTAAAATAATATTAAAATCCCAAAATATCTAAAAATATCATATTAAATTCATTTAATCTGTAAATGAATTTATCAGTCCGATTTTACCTTTTCGGTATATTTTTCAATTACTTTCGGGATTATTTTTCGATACGAAAATTTCAGTTTATTCTAATAAATTCATATCTTGATCAATTTAATCCGAAATTTAATTATTTCTTCGTTATTGATCAAGATTTCTCAAGCCATTATTTTTAATTAAATTTTCTTGTCCCGATTAATATCGAATTTTGATCTTTTGACCGTTTTGCCCTTGCACATGCTCGGGAATACCATTTCAATCCTTTTGCATTTTTAAATGCACTCGAAAATTTCTATTCATTCCTTTTTTGCCCTTACGATAAAATCGGGTCTTACACATGTGTCCTTTACTGATAATCTATCATTCGGTGCAGCTCCACTACTTCATTCCTAATTTTTTTTTTCTATTTCTTTCTATCGAGTGGCTTCCTTCACAGCGCCCTCACCTGCTTCGATTTCTCCTCCTTTCTTGTCATGTTCAGACTATTTCAGATTTCCCTTTTTTTCTTCTCCATTTTCTAAGCTAGTGAATGTGTCATGTACTCCCTTTTTATATATATAAATATATATAAATATATATATATATACCTATATATATATATATATATATTCTCCCATGCTTCTTACTTGTTTCGGTGACTAAAATATATTCCTACTACACTTAAATATATACATATCTATATTCCTTACATAAGTCACTGGAGGGAGCTCTCGGGGTTGGCTTCATTTGGAAGCCAATCCACGAGTGTATACTTATATATATATGTATATATATCAATTCATTTAACTAGAAGAATAAATAAAACATAAAACATGAATATATATATATATATATCTATGTACCTAATACATTTTCCTTGTATTCCAAATGAATTTAGTCTAATATTCTTGTATACTTTAAAATGAATATTTATTTGCTTGAATGTGTCAAAATCCCTCATATCATAATTAGATCATATTAATCATCCACAAAAGCACCTTTTTAATCCCAATTGTTTAATTGTTACTTATTGATAAAATCGAGTACATGAAAATTTACGGTGTTTACACTTATCCTCCTTACTGAGCATTTTGAGAGCTCACCCTTTTTCCTCCCCCCTTCAAATTACTTGAAGTAAGCGAGATAGAGCCTGCCGCGTACGTGATATAGGCTGGGGGACAAGATCTCCCCAGGCTATTGCTTGTACATGCATAAGGTATAATTCAGTTCATTTTGTATCCAGACAATGATGTAATACAGACATTTGTGATGAGAATTTTGGGATGTAATTAGGTTGATATGAAAGAAATGAGTTGAGACTTATGGGTTAATTCTTTTTGGGATATTATGTATTTGATTTCATTAAGTATAAGTTGTTTGATCTTGGGGATAATGTTTATGTATAAACGATGGCGATTTAAAGATGCTGCACAGGAATACACCCAGAGTTGATAGTTTTAACTTAAGAAAAATTTTAAATTTGCCCTATTTTCTACGTTTTCGGGCTGTCACAGATTTTCTTGGTATCAGAGTAAAGGGTGTCTAGTACTGTCAGTGTCGATTAATTGGAAATAGATTACATCCCAAGTGTTTGTATTGTCTGGTAATGAATTGAATTTAACGAGTAACATTATGATCAATGCTTAATGAATACACGCAGGCACGTAGGAGATAGAATATGATGGGGAGAAGAGGACGTTCAGGGAGGCAGGCGCAGCCACTTCCGCCACTTGAACCACAGTCGGAGAGTACTAACTCTCCAATGAATCACCTAGAGCATGATGTGCGTCAGGGATTTGAGCAGATATCAGGGCTATTTACGCAGCATCTTAGGGCTAATGCCTCAGGTACGACGATGGTATCGACTCCTCCACCACCACAAGGACCACCCGCACCCCCACCATAGACTGATCCGGTACCTCCTGCCACACAGCCTCCAGTGCAGACCCAACTTGATGATAGAGATAAGGGTCGGATGAGGGACTTTCTGAAGATAAACCCATGAGCTTTTAGAGTGGTGAAAGATCCCGTAGAGGCTGAGGAGTGGCTGACTGAGTTGTGAGTCATTTTTGACTTTTTGAGATGCACCGATACCAAGAAGGTCAGTATGGGTGCTTATATGCTAAAGGGACAAGCCCAAGATTGGTGGAGCACTACTCAGAGTATAGTTGTGACTAGCCATGAGATGATTAGCTAAGAGATATTTCAATCGGCATTTAAAACCCAGTATGTGCCAAGAGCTGCCTAGAGGTGGAAGTAAGTTGAATTCCTAAACTTGACTCAGGGCAATATGACGGTTGATGATTACGAGAGTCGATTCACCATTCTACCTAAGTATGACTCGAAGACTCTTAAGGATGAGGAGCTTCATAGAGAGCGATTTGTATATGGGCAGAGACCCACATTAGAGATAGGTTGATAGGGCTCTGTATCACCGAGTTTAAGGATGCTCTGAGATGAGCACAAGAAGTGGAGAGGGGACTAGAGTTGGTACAGTCCCAGACTACTCAGAGTGTAATGGTGACTAGCCATGAGGTGATTAGCTGGGAGATATTTCAATCGGCATTTAGAACCCAGTATGTGCCAAGAGCTGTCGAGAGGAGGAAGTAAGCTGAATTCCTAAACTTGACTCAGGGTAATATGACGGTTGATGATTACGAGAGTCAATTCACCATTCTACCTAAGTATGACTCGAAGACTCTTAAGGATGAGGAGCTTCGCAGAGAGCGATTTGTATATGGGCGGAAACCCATCATTAGAGACAGGTTGATAGGGCTCTATATCACCGAGTTTAAGGATGCTCTGAGATGAGCACAAGAAGTGGAGAGAGGATTAGAGTTGGTACAATCTCGGACTGAGTCTAGAATTTTAATCGGAGATAAGGGTAAACGAACCGTGACCTCCCACACAGACTTTCAGAGAGGATCTTTTAAGAGAAGACAGTTTGAGGGACCGAGGGAAAGAGTTGACAGACCCAAGATTCCTTCCCTTATTAAGGAGACCCCTCGAGGTGTCAAACCAGAGGTTAGAGTCTGTAGAGATTGTGGTAGATCACATGAGGGAAGCTATCCTAGAATTATACAAGGATGCTATGGATGCGGGGACATGGGTCACAGAGTAAGGTATTGCCTGCAACCACAGAAGCCACATTCTCTAGAGCCTCCTAGACAGCAGCCACAGAGGACGATTCTCCTGAGATGGGCTACAGCTGTTGATAAGGGTAAGAAGTCGGTCACAGAGGGACATGTGTTTGGTTTGGATAAGGAGACCGCAGACACTTCATCCGAGACCATACGAGGTACACTTCTTATCTATAATCATAAGGCTCATGTGTTATTTGATTCGGGATCCACGCATTCTTTTATTGATGTACAATTTGAATGTAAACTGAGTTTGAAGTATGAATCCTTAGATTATATTCTACATGTAAATACCCCAATGCGTGAGTCCCAAAGGACTGATGTAGTGTGCAAGAGTTGTGAGATCAAGGTGGGAGATAAGGTGATGTTAGCAGATCTAGTGATGTTAAACACGTGTGGTTTTGATGTGATTTTAGGGATGGATTGGCTAGCGGCCAATCGCGTGAGCCTAGACTGCTACACTAAGACTGTAACTTTCTCCCTACCTGAATAGTTTAGTGTATGTTTCAAGGTTAAAGAATAAAGACATGTGACGTTTATCGTGAAATTTTAAGTTATGGTTATATCACTGCTAAACACTGATTTAATTATTGATGTGAAGGTTACATCGCACTCATCTCTGATGTGAGTCGAGAACATCTGAGGGTAGAGAACATACCAGTAGTATGTGAGTTTTCGGATGTATTCTCAAATGAATTGCCTGGCTTACCACCAGAGAGAGAGAGAGAGCTGGAGTTCACTATCGATTTAGTGCCAGATACTCAACTGATCTCCAAACCTCCCTATAGGATGGCGTTGGTCGAATTGGAAGAGTTAAAGAAACAGTTGCAAGAACTACTTGAACAGGGTTTTATTAGGCCTAGTGTGTCACCATGGGGAGCTTCGGTATTATTTGTAAAGAAGAATGATGGTGGCCTGAGACATGTATAGACTACAGATTGCTGAACAAGGCTACGATGAAGAACAAGTACCCCCTGCCAAGGATAGATGATTTGTTTGACCAGCTGAGAGGGGCTTCTATCTTTTCTAAGATTGATTTAAGATCAGGCTATCACCAGTTAAGAATCAGGAAAGAGGATATTCCAAAGACGGCCTTTAGAACTAGATATGGCCAGTACGAGTTCTTAGTGATGCCCTTTGGATTGACAATGCCCCTACTGCTTTCATGAGTTTGATGAATGAGTTCTTTAGAGACTATCTAGATCAGTTTGTGATAGTATTCATTGATGATATCCTTGTGTACTCTCGGTCTTAAGAGGAACATGCACAACATTTAAGGATCATGCTACAAGTACTCAAAGATAAGCAGCATTATGGAAAGATTAGCAAGAGTGAGTTTTGGCTAGACCAAATACCTTTCCTTGGTTATATTGTATATAAAGACGGAGTGTCAGTTGATCCATCTAAGATAAAAGTTGTACTTAATTAGGAGAGATCGAGAACAGTTACAAAGATTAGGAGTTTCCTAGGGTTGACAAGGTATTACTGAAGGTTTGTTAAAGGATTTTCCAAGATTGCCGCTCCTTTGACCAAACACGTAAGGAGACTCCTTTCGTTTGGTCTGAGAAGTGTGAGCAGAGTTTCCAAGAATTAAAGAGGAGATTAATGACCGCACTTGTGTTGACTATCCCAAATGGACCGAAGGCTTTGCAGTGTACAGTGATGCCTCTTAACAAGGATTGGGATGTATGCTCATGCAGCATGGAAGAGTAGTCACTTATGGTTCGCGACAGCTGAAAGATCATGAGCGAAACTACCCCACACATGATTTGGAGTTAGCCGAAGTGGTGTTTGCATTGAAGATTTGACGACATTACTTATATGGGGAAAGATTCCAAATATTTACTGATCACAAGAGCTTGATATACATATTTGACCAGAAGGAGTTAAATATGAGACAAAGGGGATGGATGAAACTTTTTAAAGATTATGATTGCGAGATATCTACCATCCAGGGAAGGTGAATGTAGTTGTTGATGCCTTGAGCAGGAAGAGTATGGTATCTACTATGATGATCAGGGAATGAGATTTGTTGGAACAATTTGTCGGACTCAGGATCAGAATTGAAGAAGTAGAGGTCAGATTTATGGCTAGCCTGTGGATAGAACCTAGTATTATGGATCAGATTAGAATAGGGTAGCGAACTGATTAGAGGTTATTGGATATGGTTAGCCAAGATGAACAGACATCACAGTCAGATTTCATGGTCAGTGACGATGGACTATTGAGGTTTAAGGGTCGAATTTGTGTTTCGAACAATGGTACCCTGAAACAACAAATATTGAGAGAGTCTCACTGTTCCCGGTACACCATGCACCCAGGAAGTACCAAGATGTATCAGGATCTGAGGAGGGTGTATTGGTGGGGTGGTATGAAATGGGGCGTGGCAGAATACGTGGCTAAATGTTTGGTATGTCAACAAGTGAAAGCTGAGCACCAAAAGCCCGTATGATTACTTAAGTCTTTGCCTGTGCCTATATGGAAATGGAAGCATATCACCATGGACTTTATCATGGGATTACCGAGGACCCAAAGAGGTCATGATGCAATATGGGTGATAATGGATAGATTAATGAAGAGTGCCCACTTCTTTGCCATCAAGAGAACAGATACATTGAGTACATTAGTCGAGCTATATGTTAAAGAGATAGCTAGACTGCATTGGGCTCCAGTGAGTGTTACCTCTGATAGAGATTCCTGATTCACCTCAAGATTTTGGACTCATTTTTAGGAAGCCATATGATCTCGATTGAATTTTAAGACCGCCTATCATCCTCAGACTGATGGTTACTCTGAGCGGACGTTACAGACCTTGAAGGACATGTTGAGGGCATGTATGATGGACTTTAACGGATCATGGGATAATCACCTGCCCCTTGCTGAGTTTGTGTACAATAATAGCTATCATGCGAGTATTGGTATGACACCTTATGAGGCTCTGTATGGTAGAAGGTGTAGATCACCTATAGCGTGGGAAGAAGTGGGCGACAGGAAAGTAATTGCTCCCGAGCTCGTTGAACAGCTAATTCAGAATGTGAAGATCATTTGTGATAGATTACAGGCTGCTGAGAGTCGACAGAAGAGTTACGCAGATGTGCGTAGACAGCCACTTGAGTTTCAAGTTAGAGATTCTGTGTTCCTTAAGATATCTCCTAGTAAGGGTATCATGAGCTTCGGAAAGAAAGGGAAATTGAGCCCTCGATACATATGACCGTTTGAGATTTTGGAGAGAGTGGGAAACGTCGCCTATCGGTTGGCCTTACCTCCACAGTTATCCAGGATACACAATATCTTTCACATATCCATGTTGAGAAAATATAATCCGAAACCCGCCCATGTCATTGAGCGTGAAGTATTGGATATTCAAGAGGATATGAGTTATGTGGAAGAACCCATCCGAATAATTGATAAAAGGGAAAAAGTACTTCGAACAAGAAGGATTCCATTGGTTAAAGTTCTCTGGAAGCACTACTTAGTGGAGGAAGCAACTTGGGAACTAGAAAACCTTATGAAGGAGAAGTACCCTCAGCTATTTAATGGGTTGAGTTAAATTTGGCGGACCAAATTATCTTAAGGTGGGGAGGATGTGAGAACTATAAATTTTATGAGATTTGCTAAGTGAGAATTGTAATTTGGTGAATGTAATTATGATATGTTGATGTACACACAAGTTTTAAATATGATGAAGTATAAGGAGATGAAGTTTTTAAGTCTTAAATGTGCATGGATTGAAATATGGCCTATGGAGTAGATTATGGTGAGTTTTGCATTAAGTTTCCTGCAATTGATTTAGCAACAGTAGAATCTGTGAAGGCCAGTGTGAGAACTGAGAATTTTATATACCCCAGTTATGAGAACTGTATTTTGGTGTATATAATTATGATGTGTTAATGTACACACACAAGTTTTAAATATGATGAAGTAAAAGAAGAAGAGATTTTTAAGTGATGAATGTGTATATATTGAAATATGGACTATGGGGTAGAATTTGAGAAGTTATACATTGAGTTTTTTACAATTTAGTACAGCAACAGTGCAATCTGTGAAGGCCAGATCGATCTTCAAGGATGAAAGATCGATCTCATGGCTCAAGAATGCAGGAAATGTACAAGAGCTGATGGGCAGATCGATCTTATAAGGAAGTAGATCGATCTCCAGAATGATTTTGTAATGAAGAGATCGATCTCATGGGGAAGAAATTGATCTCATGAACTGTTCTGTAAACAAAAGATCGATCTCCTCAAGGAACAGATTTATCTCATAAAGCCATTAAGAGATCGATCTCGCCCTACGATAGATCGATCTCCTAGGCATAAAATTACCCTAAAATGTTGCCAAATTCAAATGTAGATCAATCTTATTAAGGACCAGATCGAGCTCCTACCCTTCGCCTATATAAAGACCCCTGTGTTTTTCCTGCATCTTAGATTTTCTCTCTCCAAAACCTTCATTTAAGCTGATCCCTAGCTTTCTCTCTCTTTCAAAGCCCCTATTTTTGTTCGAATCAAAGGTTGTGGCAAGAGGGAAAGTTGTTCCTCATCCAAAGGAGAACAACATACTTGGAAATCGAAAGACGGATTGAATCGAGGCAAGAGTAGAGCACTCCACAAGTTTGGGTAAATTCTAAACTTCGATCTTGATATTTGAAGTGAGTTTTAGCGATTATGGTTGCTGGTATTGTGATGAAATAGCTAGGAAATGATTAAGGATTGATGGAATTATGATTTTTGTTGGAGTAAAGATAACATTATACAATTTGTGGTGATTTGGGATTTTTTACTATAAATTTGGAATTGAGGCAATGAGGTAACTTTAGCATGGAATATGGTATGGGAAATGTAGGATTTGAAATAATGTGGATGAGAAATTGAATTGTGATGGAATTGTGAGAATTGAGTTGTTTGAGTATTTAACAAGAATATGAGCATATATGTACTCGATGATGCGATTGAGATAGCTTATTGATGTTTTAACATCATTTGGACAACCTAAGAGTTTTAGAGAGGAATGCGAGGCTAGTCCGTGATACGGGGAAAATGATTGCACTATACGAGGTGCAACGAGGTAAGGGAAAACTTAAACTCGTTTGTGTGTGTGTTTTGTGACAATATTATAGCATGAATTGTGATTTGAGAAAACAAGCATGTTTTATGAGTTGTTAATGAGTATTGCACATGATTTTATAGCCGGTTGGGGCCCAACTTTTATGAGTTGTAAACTAAGAGTGAAAATGTTTTACAACCGTTTTGTGTTTAAAACATGAAAAGAGATTTGGGCTCTACGTTAAGGCATATTGAGATTGAGAAATGTGTGCGTGGTTTTGTCGGTTGGAACTCGATTTTAACATGTTTTGTGTTGAGTACACAAATGTTTTAAATGATATTTATGAGAGAACCATTATGAGTTCTACGTGAAGGCAAAACGTTTTATATGATAATGGCTAATGATTGAGTCTTAGGCGTGTCATGTTGAATACACATCAGGCATTGCTTTGGTAACATGTAAGGCCAATATTATTCCTCACTTTGGTAACGTTGGGAGGCATTGCTTGGGTAGCATGTAAGACCAATATTATTCCACGTTTTGATATCGTTGGGAGGCATTGCTTTGGTAGCATGTAAGGTCGATATTATTCCCTACTTTGGTAGCATTACGAGGCATTGCTTTGGTAGCATGTAAGACCGATAATGTGCATGAGGAGAGGCATTGCTTTGGTAGCATGTAAGGCCGGGCCTTGTTTTGGTAACGCGTAAGTCCAATAAACCATGTACACGACCATATTGTCGACATTCCCTCGTTTGAGGATGCCTGGGATGCGCACCTAGAGGAGATTATTTTGATGTGCCATGACGAGTTTTATATGAGTTTTCTTGCCTAGTTTCCTTTTTATACACATGAGATTGTGTTTTGTGACTGCGTCACGTGCTTTACTATTGAGGTGATTTTTATCACGTTTTATGAGAAAAGCCATTATCGCATATTGATTTCCACAAGCTTGTAATTATACTTTGTACTGAGTTATGTACTCTCATGTTTTACATGATTTTAGAGAATGAGATGAGAATGATGTTTTATTGAGTCATGCTACATTTTTATCGAGTTTTCAACTATAAAACAAATGATTATGTTGTGCAAATCATTAATTTTCATGAGTCCCTTACCCCCTTACTGAGCAATTTAGAAGTTCACCCTATTTTATCGTCCCCCAGATTTCTTCAAGTGAAGTGAGTTTCTCTGCGATGTACGGAGTAGTGGCTAGTGGAGGACTTGCGCTCCAAGCCATATATTGTATTGAGATATAATTTACATTTCATGTACTCAAACTTATGTTGTATTTACAAACACTTGATCTACAATGATGTAGGGGATGTATTAGGATTAATTAACCTTGAATGGAGTAATGTATATTGTATGAAATATAACTATGAGATGATGAGATCCTGAGGTATGATGTGTATGATGATATATGACAATGCACAGGAATACACCCTTAATTGTGAATTAATGAGTGGAAAAGTTTTAAATTTTCCATGTTTTCTGTGCTTCTGGGGCGTCACAGCCAGATCGATCTCTAAGGGATGAGAGATCGATCCCATAGCTCTAGAATATAGAAAATGTGCGAGAACATGTAGGCAGATCGATCTCATGAGGAAGCAGATCGATCTCCTAATGCCTCTACCTAGCAAAGATCGATCTTGTCACAAGGGCAGATCGATCTCCTTAACTCTCAGCCTGGAAATGATCAATCCCTAATTCAATACTAGATCGATCTCCTCTTAAAAGAACAGATTAATCTTCACCTCGACCAGATTGATCTTGTAGTTGTTAATGGAGCAGATGGAGCAGTTGAAATGAAGCAGAGATCGTTCTCCTTCAATACCAGATCGATCCTCATAAGCCCTGCCTATATAAGGATCAGGGGATTTTTGCCTAAAATCAAGCCTTTCTCTCTGCAACCCAAACCTTCACCATTTTCACCCAAACCAAGCTTTCTCTCTCTAAGTTTCACCTTATTCTAGACAAAAGTAGACAAAGGGGTAAGACACAAAGTTGTTCCTCTTGGCAAGGAGAACAACATACTAGAAAATCAAAGGTTGGCTTGAATAAAGGGAAGAGATAAACATTCTACAAGCTTGGTCAAGAGAAGAGACAAGCTAGGTAAGCTCACAAGACCTTGTTCTTAAGCATTACCATTTTATATATGGGTGAATAAGAATATATGTTTATATATTTGGTTAAAAATGTTTAAGGCATGAAGGAACCAACAAATGGGTTTGGTTAGAAGATTTAATGTGGATGTTTTGTGATGGTTATGAGTTAACCAAAGTGTTGATAAAGATGTAGAAAGAGTTTTGAGATAATGTTGAGTTAGAATGAGTAATAGAAAGAGATGGAAAATGAAAATAATGTATATTGATGGGTTAATGTTATGTGTGGATAGCTCGAAAGCCGACACAGGAAATGAGACTGGTTCGAGAACCCGAGGATAGTGTACCACGCAAAGTGCAAGAGTAAGGGAAAAAAACCATTTGTGCTTGTGAGTTTTTGAATAAATGAAAACGTTTTAATAGCATAAAAAAGGTTTAATGAAATGAGCATGTTTATGAGAAATGAGATGAATTGATGTTTTGATGAATGTGTGTGTGTTTTGCCGGTTTAAGCTCGATTTTAATATGATTTGTGTAATTGTGAATACATATGCTTTATAACCGAAATGAGTTTATGTCACGACCCAAAACAGCCTAAAAATCAGAGTAAATTTTTCGCTTTTTGTTTATTCTTACCTGTCCTCTGATCGTGACCACACTCCGCTAATAATTGGGCTGTGCGTCAATGCCAGTCCCACCAAATTAATTCTTTCTCAGTCATTTATAAATGTTTACAATATTTATACATCCCCTAAAGTTACTTACAAACATGTTACTGTGCTATGCTTATTTAGATACACTATGTACAAGTGTATATACCTTAAATGATGGGCAGCAGCGGATATCCGGAATGTAGTACTCAGTCGCCTCAACATCTACTAGAGATTATCTGTGTGAGAAAATGAAAGGGGTGAGCACATCAAGCTCAGTAAGGCAATCCTACGAACAAGTAGGTAACCATACTACCTACATGAACGTGGTGCCATGCATAAACCACCCTTTCTCTACACATTTTAAAACTGATGCTATGATTCATGATGTCATGTAAAACACGTTCGCATGGAAAATTCAATATGCAACTCTTTTTAAATCATTTTTTTCTCATTTAAAAATTTCACAATAAAGTCAGGACTCAACCCCTCCCTCGGGTGGTCCTGACTCACACAAAACCATGAAAATCAGTTTATTCACACTTGGGTTTAAAAAGCATGGAAATAATCATCACGCACATTTGATTTAAAAACCTAGTTTCAATCTCGTCAAAATCATCAACATGCGAGACTAGGCAACATCTGTATATCGGTAATAACCAGGACTATGGCCATGTGTCCTCGGGAGTCCCTCTGTCTACATGGATCCTAGTGTGCAGGGTCTCACCACGATCGGGAACCACCCGGGAGGTGGGTCAGTCCATCTCGTCGGTCTTATCCGATCCCACGCATCTGAAGATGCCATACATATCCGAAGATACCACGCATCCGAAGATGCCACACGGTACATCGTACTTCATGCTACTTGCACGGTACATCGTACTCTGTGGACCCATATATCATACCCTGTCTCAGAACGCACGTGCGAGCCTATTTAATCGGTGACACACAGTCTACCCGACGCTCCAAGCACGGCTCATCTCATGTTCTCATAAAATCAGTGCGAGTGATGCTCAGCACTCTCATCAAATCAAGTAAAACTAGTGCGAGCTAAGCTCTAGCACTTTGTATGCAAACCATGTGAAAATTTGGTGCGAGCGAAGCTCCAACACCCTGTCTCAAAAATCATATAAAAATATGGTGCGAGTTAGTCTCTAGCACCCTGTTACAAAAATCATGTAAAAACCTAGTGCGAGTTAGACTCTAGCACCGTATCACAAAAATCATGTAAAATCAGGTGCGAGTTAGACTCCAGCACCAATGCATGTAAAACTCTAGTGCGAGCTCTCGCTCCAGCACTAATGCATGCATCACCCAAATCAAAATATCGTGCGAGCTGAGCTCTAGCACGTCACATGTCAATAAAAACACGTAGGCGGCTCTATTTCCTCAAAACAGTTTTCAAAACAATTTCCTCGTTGAAAATATGCAATGTTGTGTATTTTTCTTTGAAGGTTAGCCAACCTACTCATGCATGCGTCAAAACATCTCTAGAACAAGCAGGAACCTCTTGTTCTTGCTCCTCCCAATTTTTCCTAAAATTGAAAATTTTACCCCTAACAAGGGTATTTTGGTAATTTATCCATTCGGGGCACTAAAATTATTAACTTACTTCTAGACCCTTTAGATACTTTAAAAGACTGCATATGAACTTTGAAGTTTCGTAAAGTTACCTCTAGCAGTCCGTAGAATTCCCTTACCTTATTTTTCTGTAGAGTCTGACTTTCCTTTTCCACTGCTGTCTTGTCACGCAGTCCGATCTGCTCCCAATCCAATGTTCGAAACTACGTATAAATATTCCTCAGGTCAGATATCATATAATTTAATTGTATTTCCTATTTTCTGGGCTTAATTTAAATCATTGGGCCCATTTACCCCTATTGGGCCCGATTGCACCTTAATGGGCCTTAATCGGCCTTAAGCCTCTTTTCCACTTAATTTTCACATTATCGAGGCCTATTGGGCTCATTGGCCCCACCAACAATTTCTTGGGCCTCGTTCTAACTCTCGAATAGCTCAATTTATTATTTACGACAATTTATCTAAATTTCCATAATTTAATTTATTTTATGCGATAATTAAATTTGAAACACGCATAACGATGTAAATTATCATAAATAAGGGTTACTTACCCAAGATTCCATGCTAGTACGTAAATCGAGGTTGTCTCGAGTTCTCGTTGGATGCCAATTGTCGAGCTACACAATTTCATAAATTTTCGGGTAAATTTCCAGTCGAAAATTAATTAAATAAAATATTCCAAAATTTAAATCAATCAATTTCGACTGCTACTGACTTACCCGTAACTCGATTACATCGCCGGGATTTTTCCTCAATTTTTTCCTCTTTTTCTTTTTTTTTCCTTTTTTTCTCATTTTTTCCTCTCTTTCTTGGCGGAACTGTTTCGGTCCGGTTCAACCCGGTTCGGACCGCTGGTTCACTCCTGTTCGACCGGTTCAGTGCCTTGTCGGCCGGTTCTCCGTCGGCTTCCTCCGCCAGTGGCTCCGCTGGGCCGTCCGCAGCACGAATCTGTCCTCGGTTTCGTCCAAGGCCGCCAGAAGGTCGCCGGTCTGGCCTCCTCTCTCTTGACTGTCGGAACCCATTTCTTCCTCCTCCATTTTTCGGCATTAGCCGCCGTTTCGGTGGTTGCTTCCGGTGCCATTCAGCGCACGGTCGCCTGGGCTTCCAAAATCGAGCCTTGGTGGGGCTCGAATTGGCGCCAATGGCCGCCGATCAGAGCATTCCTTCCCGCGGCTTCTCCTTCCATTTTCAACCTCCTCCGGCGTTGTCGACGCGCATGCCGGCGCCTGGTGGTTCCCACGAGGCTCATCGCCCTTTGTCGGCCCTCGTCGGCCCTTCAGTCCCGCCGGTGGTGGCTCGTCGGTCTTCCTCGGTTCCTTCTTCTGTTTCCTTCGTTTTCTCGCGTTTTCGATCTTTCTTTCTCTTTTATTATTATTATTATTATTTATAATTTATTTTATTATTAAAATATTCATTAAAATATTCTAAATTATTCAACAAATATCTATAAATCTATTATTTTATTCCAAATAAATAAATTAAATTAAATTTATTTATTATATTTTTAACCCTTTTTCCGGTATAATTTCTCCGTATTTTCGGGATATTGTCTCGAATGACTTTTCGATATTTCAAAAAATTTCGGATCTTGATCAATTTAACCTGAAATTTAATTATTTCCTCGTTATTGATCAAAATTTCTCAATCCATTATTTTTAATAAATTTTTTTCCTATCGAATTAATACCAGATTTTGATATTTTGACCATTTTGCCCTTGCACTTGTTCGAGAATTCCATTCCACTCCTTTTGCATTTTTAATTTCATGTTTTAACTAAAATCGGGTCTTACAGTTTATAATAACCACTATGAGCTCTATGTGAAGGCAAAACTATTTTTATACAACAATGACATGTTTTACTGAGATTATTAATGTGTTGTTGAATGTGTGAGTGTTTTGCCGGTTTGAGCTCGATTTTGATGAGTTTTGTGTGAATGTGAACACAATGGTTTATAATCGAAATGAGTTTTGTGATAACCACTAAGAGCTCTACATGAAGGCAAAACGATATTTACTGAGACTATGGCTTGTCATTTGATGCACATCGGGCTTTGCTCTGGTAGCATGTAAGGTCGGGTCGTGCTCTAGTTGCATGTAAGACCAACTCCTCCGTTCTAGAAATGTGAGATGACCCAGCTCCGATAGCAATGGCTGGCTTTGCTTTGCTAGCATGTAAGGTCGGGCCGTGCTTTGATAACATGTAAGACAGACGGTTGTACGACTCTGATCAAGTCTACAGCGAATCATGGCCATGTGTATTATTGTTGACGAAATCCCTCGATTAGGGATATTCGCCTAGGGGACAAATTCAATTGATGTGATGTGCCATGACGTTGATTTCATATGAGTTTTTATAACTGCCTAATCTCGATTTATGTGATGATGATGTGATTTTACAACTGTTATTTATATCACGCATTGAGATTTGATGTAATGTGGTTTGTGATTTTTATCACGTGAAGTACGCTGATGCCATTGTTTTACACAGTTATTTCTATAACGAATTGCATACTCATTATTTCCATCATATTGTGTTTGTGATGATGATTTTATAACTTTCCCTATCATCCTTACTGAGCGTTTTGAGAGCTCACCCTTTTTCCTTCCCCCTCCAGACTACTTGAAGTAAGCGAGATAGAACATGCCGCATACGTGATATAGGCTGGTGGACAAGATCTCCCTAGGCTATCGCTTGTACATGCATAAGGTATAATTCAGTTCATTTTGTATTCAGATAATGATGTAATACAGACATTTATGATGAGTATTTTGGGATGTAATTAGGTTGATATTAAAGAAATGAGTTGAGACTTATGGGTTGATTCTATTTGGGATATTATGTATTTGATTTCATTAAGTATAAGTTGTTTGATCTTGGGGATAATGTTTGTGTATAAACGATGACGATTTAAAGATGCTGCACAGGAGTACACTGAGAGTTGGTAGTTTTCATTTAAGAAAAATTTTAAATTTGCCCTATTTTTCGCGTTTTCGGGCTGTCGCAATTGGTATATGTTTAAATTTCTAAAAAACACATTGATCATGAGAAATTTCCATGACCTAGATATTAGTATGAAATTGATAAAATGAGGAGGAAGTTAAGTAAACATGGATTAAATGATGAAATGAGTATGTATGAAAGATTATAAGGTAGTTTTATGAAATACATAAATCGAAATAGATGAGAAATGAAGAGAGGTACATAAGATATATGATGAAATACCATAACGAGAGAAAATGATGAGATTGAGGTATAAAGAGGAGTTAAATGCATTGATTTAAAGTCATACAAGTGAAAGCAAGTATATTAAGGTATACTGATGTGGATAATTATTAACAGCTTCGAAGTTGATATTGGAAGATGAATTGGACTGTGAGAGTGAGCAGCACCGAGGAAGTGAGGTCACATGATGTGATCCGAGGTAAGGAAATTTCGTGAGTAGCTAGAGATAGCTACACGTATTTCGAATAGAATTTCAATAACTATATGCTATATGAAATTTTGTGTATAGAAACGTTCGATAGGATCCGATAAGTCAAAAAGCTTAGGAATCATATGGGTGATTAAATTCAACATGTTTTGAGTGTATATGGATAAAATGATTAATGTTTTCATGTATATGCGAAAACAACACACTTGAGTGCCGATTTGATTTGAGTGGGTGAAATTCAATTTAATTAAGCCATCTATCGAGGTTTGTGTGTAAACTATGAGTGCTAGAGAATACTCGCACTATATTTTACGTGATATGCATCACATAGTACTTGAGTATATTCTCGTACTAAATTTTAAATGTGATTTACGCATGATAGAGTACTGGGAGCATTGCTCGTACTCAGTTTTCATTAATTGATGCATTATGGAGTAATGGGAGCATTGCTCATACTCAGTTTTACATGATAGAGTACTCGGAGCATTGCTCGTAGTCAGTTTTCATTGATTGATGCATTATAGAGTATTGAGAGCATTGATCATACTCGTTTTTTACATGACATAGTGCTGGGAGCATTGCTCACACTATATTTATATCATTTGTGTTATGGACGTGCTGGGAGTTTACTTGAACGTACCAGTTTTGAAATTGAAAGCATGAAATAGCTGTGCTGGGAGCCTGTATTGATTGTGTGTAGCACCGATTTTATGCATGCACGTGCACATTTTGAGATATGGCTGAGGGCTATCGAAATTATTATGCATAGTATGAGGACTAAGACTTATGGCAAGCATCCAGACTATGAGGTATATCCAAGGTATGCAGACTAAGACTTATGGTAAGCATCCCGACCTTGAGATTGGGTCCATGGAGTACTTTGTACCGTGTATGTCACATGGAGTTCGATGTACCGTGAGTACATGATATGAGTAACTTATGAGCTGACAGTAGAGGATTTGACCCACCTCCCGTTATAGCAATTGTGTGATCCCACACACCCAATACTGTGTAGCCTAAGATCACGAAAAATGAGTTATGATCATAATCTCGGTACATGTAGTCACCTATCTCCTTTCATGCAATGTAAATTGAGAGTTTTCTTGAATTAACTATCACATGATGTTATAATCTGAACATGTGAATTTATGTGTGATAAAGGGTAACCCGAGGGATGGGTGAGGCCCAGATTTTCATGTTTTTAAGCATGATGATATGCCATATTATTTTGATTTAATTGAATGGCATGAGAAATGTGATTTATATGAAATTACATGAGAAATGCAATGTTTTGCATAAACTGCTGAGGTTGTTAAACCAACATGTTTTCAGTTTTATAACTGACGATTTGTATCTATATGTATATATTGCATAAAAGTTTCAAGCAGGATTCATGCTTTAGATATAAGTCGATAAGGAAATAATTTCAAGGCATGAGTTTGATATATTGTAGATAGTGTGGTTATTTACTTACTTGCCTGATTTTCTTACTGAGCTGTGAGCTCACCCCCTTTTTATTTCCCCTTTCTGCAGAGCATTCACAGTAGTTGAGCACGGTTGAGGATTGATATTTCTTGATCCATTGCATATCCATCTTACGAGAGGTATACACATTTGAAAGATTTTGTATTGAACAATGTAAAAGCATAGTTCTGTATATTAATGTACGGTCGGGGATGTATATGTACAAGTATTTGTGTGAATGTATAAAAGCTTACATTATAGAAAAGTATATTGACTTGTATGCTTATTATGAAATGAATGTGATGGAGGTGACTAATATCGAATCACAGCCCAACTGATTGGTGTTGAGTTATGACAGAAGAAGAGTTAAGTAAAATTCAAAAAATTTGTGGTGATTTTGATAGGTCACGAGAGGGGAGGTCATGACAGAATGGTATCAGAGCATAGTTGGTCTGATGTGTGTCGGTATTAGTAATTAGGAAAGTGTACATCCTCATAGTATTGTGCTTAGTTTAGTTACAATTGTGTATACGAGATGCAAATCAGACTAATTAATAGTTATAAATACAGGAATTTAACTATTCTGACTAATACCAGCCATGGTAGAGGGGCTAGAGGTAGGGCTCGAGGCCGTAGAGGTAGGCCAGGAACCCGAGACGCCACTACAAGTCCGACTGAGGTACTTGAGAGTACCGAGGCACGCTTCGCCAGGCTAGAGTGTCGCCTTGAGACCATAGTGGAGTTACTAGCACAGACTTTGCCAGGAGGACAGGGACAGGATGAAGGGACTGCTCCTAGGGAGGCAACTGAACCTGGTATGTGGTACAAACTAAACGTATAATCCACAAGTGCACCGATCGTACAAGTAATAATAGGATTTGAGTTCCAGATTATCGTCCCACAGAGAAGTTTGTTAGCCTAATTAACTACCGGTTAATCTTACCCTAAGTATATTCTAGCAAATTATGAATTGAAAGTGGGTGATCTACTAAGTCTAAAATTAAAATTACTGAAAAACAATAAAATAATAAAAACTAAATAAAACCGAGCTAAGATTACTTACGGTGCTCCACGCAATTAAAAGCAAGTACCTACAAAAATAATTAAAACAGTTAAAAATTCATTAACTAAAATGTAATTAGCTAGAATGCAAATATGAAAATAAAGAAATAAAATTAAACTAAAATTTAAACAAACTTAAAAAAAATGCATGTAATTAAACTAATAAAAATTGCAAATTAAACTAACCTAAAATCTAATAAAAATGAATACTAAATTAAAAATGCATGAAACACATTTAATCTAAATTAATTCTAAATGCAACTCACAAAATAATAAACTAAAATAAAGTCCTAAAACATATAATATAAAATTAACTACTAACTAAAAAATTAAAACTGAAAATTAAATTAAAATGCAAAAATATTAAAACTAACCTACCATTTTAATTGATTAAACTACCTAACTAACAACTAACAAAGGAATGGAAATACTAATAATGCATTAAACTATAGCAACAATGTAATGTGGCCAAACAAGGCCTTAACCGAAATTGGAAACCATGCTGGTTCCGATAACTGCACTGTACACGTCTTCTTTGTTTCATTTTCATTTTGCTGCCCAGGCGTGTCCAGGTGCTACTCTGCTGCTTCTACCAACTCTGGCTCAGTTCCGTGTACAGCATCATTCTTTGCACAACTCCAACACATCACGTTTTATTCATCAGCAAAGAAAGCTCTAGATTTCTGCCTATGTTGTTGCAGCACTAACTGCTCCAGCTCCTACCAACTCCAGCAATAATAGCCCCTGGCATACTGCATCATCTCTATTTCCAGATTTGCTCGGTGTTATCCATGAGCTTCTATGCCAGCTGCTGTCCAGGTCTGCTCCAGGTGTGTTCTCCTCGCTGCATAGGTAGCTATAGCAAGTCATGCAAGCATCAGCAACTCCTGCGTCTGCCTTGTTCTACTGATGAAATCGTGTATTTGCAGTACAACATAAATACTTCAGTTTTGTTCCCTGCAATACTATACTAACTGCCTCTCCTGGAACTGATCATGCCTTCTCTTGCCTCAGCTGTTCATTACCTGCACCAGCAATCTTGGTTCAATCAGCAACATAAATCATTCACAACAGCCCAGTTTTCATGCAGTGTTAATCTGGAGAACAATAAATCACTGAGACAAGAATCATAGAGAAAGAACCAACTGCAGAGACTCGAAGCTTCAGCAAACACTAAATAATCTAAACAGAAAATTATCAGAAACACAAAGGAAACCGAGCAACATGGATTAATGCTGATAACATAGAAAAACTCTAATGAACAGTGCAATAGTTAAAGAGCATAGCAGAACATAGGAGAATGTGTAACCCATGTATATTGTATTAGTTCACTCATCCTATGCTATGTTCCACATGGCAGTAACTTGCTCCTCATTAGTACCAACAAGCAAAAGAAAAGAAGAAAAAGAAAATGTAAAGATAAGCAAATGCAAAATAGAGAAGAGTGACTAAAATGTAGTAGAAAATAACGGAAGTTAGTATTAACATGCAGTAAAGAGTAGCATCTGTGTAGTGCAGACAATGAAACAAAAACAAAACATTGCAAGGATAAAAGCATAAAACCGAAAAGGAAGAAGCAACATTAACAACAGAAAATTAAAATAAAATTATCAATATCTGTACAGCACATCAACGTGAATCCAGTAGCTCGGGTTGCTTCATTCATTTCTCCAACCGTGGTTCCACATTGCCATTGATGTGGAAAAATGCTAAGTATCAACCCATATCAAAGCATCAAAACCAAAAGGCATAAATGAAGGAAGAAGTTTTCACCGAATGCACCAAGAGAGTAAACCGAAAGCAAGGAAAAAATAAAGGTTGATTCAACAAAACAAAAACATTAGCATTTTAGGAAACCCGAGATCTAGTGAAAGAGGGGCAAATACTTTCCATTAACTTTCATTGAATCAAATTCAAAGGAAATAATCTTTGATAATGTGAACTACAAATAAACGAGCAAAGAAAGGAAAAACTTCATAAAAATTTAAGAAAGTTGCCATGAATAGTAAAATCAGAAAATGCTTGCTAAAAAAAAAATACTATTTGGAAAAGCTTTAAAGGAAAAATAATAATCTAAAGATGCCTTGAAAACTATTCTACCCTAGACTACATTAACTAGTTCTACACTAAAACTACTTACTTTCTTCAATTGCTATCATGTCTTATTTATACACACACTTAGGGGTACAATTGTAATTTTTCCATCCTAGATGAGTTGGCCTTGTTTGGCCACTTGTCTTCACACCATTGGCTCCTTGAAAAGATATTTTCATGTCATCTGTCTTCTTGTCGAATTGGATGTGCTAGGTGACATGGCTCGTGTTATCCGTGTGGTCCAATCTCGATTTTAGCCCAATTCCAGTCCATTTTCTATCGAAATTTTCCAAACTCATCTGGATTTAGTTTATCTGCAAACATGAGAATTTTAGTCAAAATGAGGGGATAATTAACAAAATAATTTGAGGATTAAAATAATTAATTAAGAAATTAAGCATAAATAATTCTATTTTTATAGAATTATCACACCCCCAAACTTGAGCAAAACAAAATAATTATAGGAATGACAAGTACTAAACACAATAATTCCCCTAATATCATCCTTAAAGAAAAAGTACAAACTATGATCTCAAAGAATCACAATTACAAGTCTAACATTTAGAATCATTCAATCATAAGTCCTAACCCAAATTGGATCCCTTGTGTGTGTGTAAAAATGTCAAAGTCACTTCACAGTACATTATCTGGATTAGATTATGCAAATATAGTGAATGCAAAGTCAATGACATGTGATCATTCCCATAAGTTTACTTTTCACTTCTCTCTCCACTAATGTAGTCACACTTAATCAAAGATCAATAGGACTTCATTATGCTTGTAATGTAAGGCTGGGGCTAAGGTATGATAAAGTCGATTTAGGTTTAATTACCCCTTAACATGCATTACTTTTAGGATCTTTATGTAAGAGCTCTAATCATTTCCCCCAAACTTATTTATTTCACTAAACTTTTTAATCTATTTTTGTATTTTTCTTCTTTCTTATTTTCTTTTTCTTTTTCTTTCATTTTTTTTCATTTTTTTATTACATACTCCTTCACTATCACTTAATACCCATATAGCTCACAATATATCCTAATGACTTTTCATGCTTTTGGGGTAAGGGATAGGAACAAAGTATTTAAGTTATGAAAAAATAAGCAGGTGTAGTGTATTTACAGAGAAAAGCTTATTTGGCCCAGATGGGTAACTAGGGGTGAAATATGTACAATGTTGGCTAGAAAGGCTCAAACGATCTAAAGATGGCCTAAATCATCTCCCTAATTAAGTGTGATCTAATATTTCACCTCGAGATCAGATCAAACAAATTCTAGAATATGATGCACAAAATCAACCGAACAAATGCAATCCTATGTCCACATAAGCTTTCTCTAAATAAATATACAGATTCATGGCATGACATGTGCATAAGATAAAGCAATCACAATCAAAATTAAGACAAATTTAAGAATTTAACTTCATGTTTTTCCTATAATCATCCTTCTCAGTTAATCAAAGTCAGACTAAATCATGGGGTCATATCATCGGAATATGGGAAAACTAAATGCTAAGCACTAAATCATCCCAAAATCAAACAATTTAAGCTCATATGATCGAAAAATTTTTGAAAATTCTTTCTCAGATTTTCGAAACAATTTTGAAAATTTTTACTATTTTTCACAAAATTACTCAAGTGATATTGTCAGACCCGAATTTTCGATTTTACGTATGTAGCTTGTACCTTATGATTCCTATGTGTATGAACATTATATTTTCATAGTTGAATCATAAGATGAGTATTTACTACAAGCAATCGATTAATTGAGAAATTAAAAATGCATGTGAGATATATAACAGCGAGATAAGGGTTAAAATGATTCTCGAGCAAGTACAGGGGTAAAACGGTCAATTGATCAAAATTCGGTATAAATTCGATGAGACAATTTCATTAAAAATATGAAATCGAGAAATTTTGATCAATAACGGGGCAAATATTGAATTTCGAGTCCAACTGATCGAGATATGAATTTATTTAATTTTTGGAATTTTTATCTCGAAAAACGAGCTCAAAAATAGTAGAAAAATATACCGAAAAGGTAAAAACGGACTGATAAATTCATTTACGGACTAAATGAATTTAATAAGAATTTTTGAGATATTTTTGGGATATTTTGGTATTTTATTATTATTTTATTATTAAAATAATAATAAAATAATAATAAAATATACTATAAAGAAAAAAAAATAAAAAAACAACAACAAACAGAAAAAAAAAAAAGAGAAACGGATTGAAATCGGGGAGAGAGAAAGAGTGAGGAAACGGAAGCAAACCGAGGAGAGAGAAACCATCGGACGGCCACCATCCGGCGACCCCAGCGGCCAGCGAACGGTCGGAAAAGGAAGCTCGGCACCGTGCGCACCCATCGGCACCAGTCACGCGCCCCACCGGCGCCGAGATCCGGCGAATCGAGGGAGGACAACCGCGAGAGAGAGAGGAGAAATCGGACGGCACCGGCGCCGATTTGGCCCAAGCCCAGCCGACCGAGTGCTCCCCTGGTGAAGCCGCGTCGAACGGCGGCGAAATCAGCCTCGGAACCGGCCAAAAACGCCTGCAACGGTGAGATCGACCCTGAACCGGTTCGGACCGGTTCAGTGTGAAAAGGGTTGAACCGGTCCGAACCGGTTCAGCAGGAGAGAGAAATAGGAGAGAGAAAAAAAAAATTTTGGGAATTCACCGGACTTCGGGTAAGTCGATACGAGGTCAAAAGTGACCGATTTAATTTTCGATAAATTTATTTAAATTATTTTTAATCGAAAATTGACCCGGAGTTAAATATACAAAATTGTACAGTTCGACGATTAATTCCGAATGGAAGCCCGATTGAACTCCGATTCGCGTACCATCGCATAATCTCGGGTAAGTAAAGCTCATTTACGACAATTTAAGTGATTAATGCGTATTTAAGATTTATTTTACGCAATTCGGATTAAATTTCGGATTTAGTGAATTATATTCTAAATTTCGAATAAACTGTCGTAAATGATATACGGGCTATCCAAAGAGTTTGGAATAAAGCCCAATGGGTATTAATAGGCCCAATGAGTCGATAGACCCTAATGAAGGGAATTAATACGGGGAAAAACGGGCTTAATACGGATTAAGGCCCAATTAAAGTGTTAAGGCCCATTAAAAGTAAACGGGCCCATTTAAGTGAAAGAAACTGTATTAAATGTGTAATACAGTAAGAAACGTGTAATTAATCCAGTAAGTGGTTAATTTCAGCTCCAAAGTCATATTGAGAGTTGACTGGACTGCGAGATTTGGACAGCACGGGGGAAGAGAGGTCACACTACGTGATCCGAGGTAAGGGATCTTTGTGAGCTCTTAGAGATAGCTGTATGTATTTTCATCGTCGTTTACATACACTTAAATTCCTTATAGAGTATGAATATGAAATTTCAGGATAATACCCAAATATGGAAAAATTACGAAAATACCCCTAGACCCGGGGAAAAATTTGGAAATGCATAAAGTACATGAGCATGATGTTTTACATGTGGAAAAGAGGTTTTGTGAAACCAAAATGATAGACTGGCTCACGATTTGACAGTATGCATTAAATTGCATGTTTTTATGAAATGTGTGTTTGCACCGTTTTGCGTATCACAATCGGTTTTGAGTACCACTGTTGTGAGAAATAGAGCCAGCTGTCTATTTGTGTGTGTGAAATCATGTTGGAGCTATGAGGTCTGTTGATTTATCCAGATCCGCTCGCACTTGATTTTTTGAGATGTATGATTGAGATAGTGCTGGAGCCCTCGTGTTGACTGTGTGTCACACTGACTTGCTCGCACTAGATCTGAGACGACAGGCTATGGTTGATAATTTATTTGGTTGGGGTGGTGAGCTGTTGACTCAGGCACCTACAACTATGTGGTAATTGTACCTGGTTCACGGAGTACGCTGTACCGTGTAGACAACATGGAGTACACTGTATCGTGCAACTATGGGGTGTGAGGATTGCGTCTTTGGACTCGGGCATGCTTTGTCATTGCTCTGTTTTGTGATAGTCCTTAGATAGGAGCCGATGGATAGACTAATCCCCTCCTCGGACTCTGAGATACCCTTGCACACCTAGCTAGTGATAGCTCGGGGTCTCGGGACTTTGGTCAAATGTCTTATGGATTTCTGTGGATCCCTGCCTAGTCTCATCCGATTTTATTGGTTTCTATAACGAAACTAATTGTGATTTGATTTCTGTGATGAAAAGCATTTGAAATGAGAACATGTTTTAAATGCGAGTTTCAATACTAAATACAGAAATATTTTACTCTGAACGAGTTTTGACATTTGATTTTTGGACAGTAAATTGCTATGTGTTTTAACAATAATGGTTTTGTGAATGCTATGGATTTTCAGCATAAACCATGCATTATAAGCATCGTAGATAGTACGGTTATCTACCTGCTTTCATTTATTCCTTACTGAGCGCGTTAGCTCACCCCTTTTTTTCATCTCTCCACAGATTAGCCATAGTGCTTCTGAGAGCTCTGTGGTAGATTTCTGTATTTTCCTTCTGCTAGCAGCTGTTATCACATTGCGAAAGGTATACACACTTTTAAAATCTTTTGTATCTAAATATGACAGAGCACAGTGATGTATTTATATTAATACTGGGATGTAAATCAATGTAAACGAACGTAAAAGTCCTGTAAATTATTATAAGTACATCTTCTTATTATGGATGCATGAGAAGTGAATGAATTAAAATATGTGGGAGTGATCGACTGACATCGATTCATAGCCCAACTGTCCGTATGTGTAGTCGTGATATGTGGAAATTATTGATATAAATGTAAGGAATTCGGGTCACGACAGATATCCCCTCCCCCAAACTTAAAGTGCACAGTATCCTCAGTGTGCAGATAATATAAGAATTTAAGCTCAAGAACAGAGTACTCTCCTTTTTTATTATGATGAACAACGGAAACTTGATTGAAAGCGTAATACTAGAAAAGAAATCTGCAACATAAATAAAGAAAGAAACAACAGAAAAGAAAAAGAAAAAGAACTATATACAAAGTGAAAAGAAAAACACAGCCACTTCAAATGCAGCTGAAGAAAACAACATTCAATAGCAGGGCGAAGAGTAGGAGGGTCAGCCAAAGTGGTGACAGGGTGCTGATAGTCAAATCCTCCTGAGCCCTATCTACTTCCCTCATTCTCTCAGATTTCTTGTGCTCAAGCCTTATATCCTCCTTAATCTCTATCCTAAAACACTCTTGAGAGTCATTAGAGAGCTTCAAAGGTTTGAAAACATTAAACTTCACTTCATGATCCTGAACTCTCATTGTTAACTCCCCCTTTTGTACATCAATTAAAGTTCTACCAATCGCTAGGAAAGGTCTGTCTAGTATAATGGGGACTTCCGTATCTTCTTCCATGTCCAACACGATAAAATCCGCAGGAAAAATAAATTTATCCACCTTTACCAGCACATCCTCAATGACCCCCTTCGGATATTTAATGGATCGATTAGCTAGCTGAAGGGTCACTGTAGTGGGCTTGGCAACCACTATTCCTAACTTTTGATAAATAGACAAAGGCATCAGATTGATACTTGCTCCCAAATCACATAGGGCTCTACCAAAGAACAGATTTCCTATAGCGCATGGTGTGGTAAAACTCCTGAGATCCTTGAGCTTGTGGGGTAATTTCCTTTGGATAATTGCACTACATTCCTCAGTTAAGGTTACCGTCTCATAATCTTCCAATATTCTTTTCCTAGAGAGGATGTCCTTCAAAAACTTCACATAACTTGGCATTTGCTCTAAAGCATCTGTGAAAGGAATGTTGATGTGAAGTTTCTTAAAAACCTCAAGAAATTTGGCGAATTGTTGGTCAAGCTTTTGGTTTTGAAACCTCTGAGGAAAAGTTACTGGTGGTCTAATAGGAGGAGATGTAGTGGAAACATCTGTAGCATCAGAGGATAAAGAAGGTTGTGACAAAGAAACAGGTAAAGGTGAAGAATTGCCTGGCTTTGTTTCTGTTGCAGCTTAATCTTTTGGTTCATGCTCCCTCAGAGCTACTTCGGTAGAACCTATGGGTTTTTCAACTATGGGCTTGTCAGGTCTGGACTTAACTGGTGGATCTACTAGCTCTCTGTCACTCCTAAGGGTGATGGCTTTCACATGTTCTTTACCCTCCCTTTGCCTAACAGGATTGGCTTCGGTGTTACTAGGAAGGGTCCCTTGAGGACGTTGGCTAAGAGCATTTGGTATCTGTCCCACATGAACCTCTAAGTTCTTAATTGAAGCAGCTTGGTTTTGTAGGATCGTTGAGAACATTTCCTCAAGCGAGGGCTTCTTCTTAGCTGCTGGTGCGTGGTAATGTTGGGGCTACATAAGTAGTGGTGGTGGTGGTTGATGGAAGTGAGGTGGATGATGCTGAAATTGAGGTAGGGATGGTTGATGAGGCAGATGATATGGAAATTGTGGTTGTGGTGGTACATGAACTAGTGGAGCTTGAAAACCAGGGGGTTCTACAGGTCTAGAATTAGAAGATTGCCCTTGGTTTTGGCTCCAGGAAAAGTTAGGATGGTTCCTCCACCCTGGGTTGTAGGTGTTTGACAAGGGGTTGTTCTGTTGCTTCTGAAGTGGAGCAACATACTGAACCGATTCTAAGTTAAGCGGACATCTATCTACAGAGTGTGTACCACTACACAGCTCACAGGAAAGAAAAGGACTTTGGACAGAATACACATGGATAGGACTGGTGGAAGGATTATGTTGGGTACTGAGCGACTCTACCTTCTTCGTAAGGTTAGCAATCTGAGAGGTTAAGGTAGACAGCGTGTCGAGCTCATAGATACCCGCTGATTTCTTGGGCAATTGCCTCTCTGAGGTCCATAGATAATTGTTAGCTGCCATCTTGTCTAACAACTCGTAAGATTCCTCCTCTATTTTGCACATCAGGGCTCCACCCGCAGCAGCGTCAACAATGGTCCTATTTTGGCTTGTAAGTCCGTTGTAGAAGGTCTGGACTTGCAGCCACAAAGGTAGACCATGATGAGGGCACTTCTTAAGAAGCTCTTTATATCGTTCCCATGCTTCATAAAGAGATTCCGCATCAAATTGAAAAAGGAAGATATGTCACTACGGAGTTGGGCCATTTTAGAGGGAGGAAAAAACTTAGCTAAAAATTGATGGGCTAACTCGTCCCATGTAGAAATGGATCCTGGAGGCAAGGAAGTTAGCGAGTGTCGTGCCCCATCCCTAAGCAAGAAGGGGAATAATCTAAGCCTAAGCGCATCATCAGATAACCCATTGTGTTTGAACGTGTTGCACAAGTTCAGGAATTGTCCGAGGTGAGCATGTGGGTCATCGTGCAGAAGCCCACTGAACTATAAAGAAGTCTGAATCATCTGAAGGATTGCAGTCTTAATTTTGAAATTGTTTGCAGGGACAGCTGGTGGCCTAATGCCGGTATAATATCCTCCAATCGTCGGTACCGCATAATCTCCAACGGTCCTGATTTCCCTATTTTCTGCCATGGTATTTTGCAGCGAAGTTATAAATTTCCTAGAATCCTTTCGAATTTTCCTAAGAGTTCGTTCAATTTCAGGATCTAGAGGAAAGCAATCAAAACTCTTGGCTCTACACATGCAAATACCAAAAAGCCCTTAGAAATTTTTTTTTTATAAGTTTTTAATTTTTCAAATTATTATTATTATTTTTTTCTAAATGAGAAAATTAACTAAACTAAACTAAGAATCTCAATATTTACAACATAAATATTTACAAGCTAGAATTACACCTAAGCATAATTTCACCGATATTAATTAATGACTAAATAAAAGTTTCTCGACAACGGCGCCAAAAACTTGGTACGATCTAAACGTATTATCCGCAAGTGCACAGGTCGTACAAGTAATAATGGGATTTGAGTCCCGAGTTATCGTCCCTCAGAGAAGTTGGTTAGCCTAATTAACTACCGGTTAATCTTACCCTAAGTATATTCTAGCAAATTATGAATTGAAGGTGGGTGATCTACTAAGTCTAAAATTAAAATTACTGGAAAATAATAAAATAATAAAAACTAAATAAAACCGAGCTAAGATTACTTACAATGCTCCACGCAATTAAAAGCAAATACCTACAAAAATAATTAAAACAGTTAAAAATTCATTAACTAAAATGCAATTAACTAGAATGCAAATATGAAAATAAAGAAATAAAATTAAACTAAAATTTAAACAAACTTAAAAAAAATGCATGTAATTAAACTAATAAAAATTGCAAAATAAACTAACCTAAAATCTAATAAAAAAGAAGACTAAAATAAAAATGAATGAAACACATTTAATCTAAATTAATTCTAAACGCAACTCACAGAATACTAAACTAAAATAAAGTCCTAAAACATATAATATAAAATTAACTACTAACTAAAAAATTAAAACTGAAAATTAAATTAACATGCAAAAATATTAAAACTAACCTACCATTTTAATTGATTAAACTACCTAACTAACAACTAACAAAAGAATGGAAATACTAATAATGCATTAAACTATAGCAACAATGTAATGTGGCCAAACAAAGCCTTAACCAAAAGTGGAAACCATGCTGGTCCCGATAACTGCACTGTACACGTCTTCTTTGTTTCATTTTCATTTTGCTGCCCAGGTGTGTCTAGGTGCTACTCTGCTGCTTCCACCAACTCTGGCTCGATTCCGTGTACAACATCATTCTCTGCACAACTCCATCACATCACGTTTCATTCATCAGCAAACCAAGCTCCAGATTTCTGCCTATGCCGCTACAGCACTAACTGCTCATGCTCCTACCAACTCCAGCAATAACAGTCCCTGTGTCAGGACCCACTCTCAATCCATGACTTTATCCAAAAATCACTACAAATTTTTCGCATTCTTAACTTACCTTTCCGCTCTTCAATGGTTGGGCTGTGATTCGATGTCAGAGTCCTCACTTACCACATCATCCATTTCATACATACATGTCAATATATTATTACTGACTGTAACTGCTTTTATTATACATGTAAGATTATATAAAATCTAATACAAATACATTCCCCATAATATATATCGTATACATCACTGTGCTGTTTCTATGTTTAGATACACAACTGTACATAAAGGTATACCTGGCGATCGATAGGAACTAGTAGTGGACTCTGGAACACTATCCCTCGATAGCTCTCACTCTACTGACGCTCTGTAGAGAGATGTAAAGAAAGGGGGTGAGCATACAACGCGCTCAGTAAGGAAATCAGGCAAGCAAGTAGATATCAACACTATCTACTCAAAATAATGCTATGCCTTGAAAACATTATTTCCTTTACTCGCTTTAAAAGCATGTCTTGAAATATAATATATATACTTGCACAGAATAAATCCCATGTACAGAAAATCATGCTTTCTTTCTCAAATTTAGGCATGTAGTGCAAAACAATGCATCGTATATAAATCATGCCTTTATGTAAATCATGCCATGTATATTTAAATCACAATAAATATGGCATCAAATGATTCATAACACAAAATCGGAGTCATGCCATGTATATTTAAATCACAATAAATATGGCATCAAATGATTCATAACACAAAATCAGAGTCTGACCCATCCCTCAGGTCTGTCCACAGTTTAAATCATTCAATCAATGTGATATATCATGTAAGACTCTGTGGTTAAGTGCAAATACTATCCTGGACTATGATCATATCCGACATGTGATCCTAAGCAACACAGATCTCGGTGTGCGGGGCATCACTGCTGCAACGGGAGGGGGGTCAGTCCATCACAACCGTCAGCTATATCCTCCTCAACTCCACAACAACACACGGTACAGCGTACACCTCGCGCCACTCAAGCACGGTACAAGGTACACCCGTGGACCCGTCCTCACGGCCAGAGTGCCTACCATAGGTCTTAGCTCTCGCACCGGTGGAATATCAACATCACAGTCAGGGTGCCTACTATAGGTCTTAGCCCTCGCGCCTGTGGAAATATCATACCACATCTCAAATACCCTCATGCTGGCCATCCTCTCAAAATGTGGCACTCAGTCACACAAGAATGCGGCATGAATAGGTACCATGTATATAATATCACATACAGTGTGCGCTCTCGAGTGCGACACACAGTCGACACTACGCTCGAACACTGTTTCATATCACAAACTCAACTCTAGTGCGAGCAATCTCCAACAACTAGGTCAATGCATAGTTCATGTATTAAATCAAGTACGCTCCAGTACTATGCTATGCATAATATCATCAAATCAAGTACGAGCCATAGTTCCAGTACTATGTCATGTATAAACCATGAAGAATCGAGTACGAGCAATGCTCCAGTACTCTGTCATGTATCTCATGTAAAACTCGAGTACGAGCTAATCGCTCCAGCACTCTGTCATGCATATATCATTTAAAACTGAGTACGAGTAAAACTCCAGTACTCTATCATGCATGTCATGGAAATCTAGTGCGTATAAAAATCCAGCACTACTGTATGTGGAAAACATATGAAATCCAGTGCGAGCTGTGCTCTAGCACGGTTCATTCTCACATAATATGATAGATGGCTCTTTAAAAGGGATTGTTTATAAAACATCAAAATCAGCACTATAAAGTGTGCTTAAGTCACATTAACCTTAAAATCATTAGCCCATCTATTTATTTTCAAGCTAAACAACAATTAAACACTCACAATAATTGATTCCATGCTTTTTGCAACTTTTCACAAAAGTTGACTTTTTGACTAACTAGGGGCAAAATCATAATTTGCCACTATCGGGTCGCAATAATTATTATTCACTTTCTCTGACCCTCAGAGTTTTTAAGTGAATGTAAAAGCAGACGAAAATACGTGCAGGTATCTCTAACTACTCGCAAAAGTCTCTTACCTCGGATCACGTCACGTGACCTCACTTCCTCGGCACTGCTAAATCTCGCAGTCCGATCAACTCTCAATGTAAACTCCGGAGCTGTAAATAACCATTCATCAGGTTAATTATAATTTTCCTACTATATTACACATTAATACAGTCTATTTTCCCTTAATGGGCCTTAATAATCCTTAATGAGCCCTAATCCGTATTAAGCCCGTTTTCCACTTATTATTTCCCTTCATCAGGGTCTATCGACTCATTGGGCCTATCAATACCCATTGGGCTTTATTTCAAGCTCTTTGGATAGCCCGTATATCATTTACGACATTTAATTCAAAATTTCGAATATAATTCACTAAATAAGGAATTTAATCCGAAATGCGTAAAATAAATCTTAAATACGCAATAATCACATAATTTATCGTAAATGAACTTTACTTACCCGAGAATATGCGATGGTACGCAAATCGAAGTTCGATCGGGCTTTCGTTCGGAATTTATCGTCGAACTGCACAATTTATTATATTTAACTCCGGGTCAATTTCTGATTAAATATAATTTAAATAAATTCATCGGAAATCAAATCGGTCACTTTTGACCTCGTATCAACTTACCCAAAGTCCGGTGAAATCCCAAAAAAATTTTCTTTTCCTTTTTCTTTCTTTTTCCTCTTTTTCCCCTTTTCTCCTTGGCTGAACCGGTCCGGTTCGGTCCGATTCAGCGCAGAACCTTCTCCCCTAAACCGTCGACCGGTTCAGGCATCCTTTGGTGGTGCCAGCGTATTTCGGCCGGTTCCCGACCCATCACCACCGCCGTTCGGCGCGCCTAAGCTTGGGCAACACTCAGCTGGGCTCGATCGGGACCAAGCACCGCTGATGGCCGCCGAATTCCTTTTTTTCCTCCGCAGCTTCACCTCTTCGATTCGCCGGCGTCCGGCGTCGGTGGATGGAGTGACCGGTGCCGATGGGTGCGCACAGTCCTCCTCTTCCTTTTCCGACCTCTGTCCTGGCCGTGGGGTCACCGGTGGTGGCCGTTCGGTGATCTTCTCCCTCGGGTCAGCTTGCTTCCATTTCCTCTGTTCTCTCTCCCCGATTCAAACTTTCAGATTTCCTTTCTTTTTTTTTATAATATATTTTTATTATTATTTTATTATAAAATAATAATAAATATCCCATAAATATCCCAAAAATATCTAAAAATATCTCAAAAAATCATATTAAATTCATTTAATCCGTAAATGAATTTATCAGTCCGATTTTACCTTTTCGGTATATTTTTCCACTATTTTTGAGCTCATTTTTCGAGGTAAAAATTTCGATAAATTTTAATAAATTTATATCTTGATCAATTGGGCTCAAAATTAAATATTTTCCTCGATTTTGATCAAGATTCCTCAATTTCATATTTTTAATGAAATTGTCTTATCGAAATTATACCAAATTTCAGTCATTTGACTGTTTTACCCCTGCACTCGTTTGGGAATTAACTTAACCCTTATCTCGTTGTTATGTAGCTTACATGCATTTTTAAATTTCTTAAATTGTTGATTGCATGTTAGTAAATACTCTTCTTATGATTCAACTATAATTACATAGTGTTCATACACATAGGAATCATAAGGTACAAGCTACAAAAATCTGGGTCTGACAATCCTCCCCCACTCAGAAAATTTGGTCCTCCAAATTAGAACCAAGTCAATCATCAAATAGGTGAGGGTACTTCTCTCGCATCAGACTCTCTAGCTCCCAAGTAGCTTCCTCTGAAGTATGATGCTGCCAGAGAATCTTCACTAATCCGATGGTCTTCGATCTCAATACCTTCTCCTTCCTATCCAATATCCGAATCGGTCTCTCAACATATGACAAATCCTCTCGGAGCTCCAAAGGCTCGTAACTAATCACATGTGCCGGATCCGGGTGATACTTCCGAAGCATCGATATGTGGAAGACGTTATGGACACCTAATAAGTCCGGTGGCAATGCCAACCTATACGCCTTATCTCCCACTCGATCAAGTATCTCAAAGGGTCCAATGTAGCGAGGATTTAGTTTCCCTCTCTTCCCAAATCTCGCTATGCCCTTGGAAAGAGAAACTCTCAAAAACACGGATTCACCAACTGCAAACTCTAGTGGCCTACGTCTCCTGTCAGCGTAACTCTTCTGTCTGCTCTGAGCTGTCCTTAGTCTCTTTACAATTAAGCGGACGTCCTCAGATGCTTGCGTAACCATGTCAGGAGCGAAAATCTTACGGTCACCCACTTCTTCCCATTCAATAGGGGAACGACATCTACGGCCATACAAAGCCTCATATGGTGCCATCTCGATACTCGAATGATGACTGTTGTTATAGGCGAACTCGGCTAGTGGCAGGTGGTCATCCCAGCAGCCTCGATAATCTAGCACACATGCTCTCAACATGTCCTCCAGAGTCTGTATGGTCCTCTCTGACTGACCATCTGTCTGAGGATGGAAAGCGGTGCTCAAACTCAACTGGGTTCCCATAACTTCTTGAAAATGTCCCCAAAAGTGGGATGTGAAGCGGGAATCCCTATCAGAGACTATGCTCACTGGTCCACCGTGTAACCTCACTACCTCGCGTACATACAGTTTCGCTAATGAACTCAGAGTATCGGTCGCTCTCATAGCTAGGAAGTGGGCTGACTTCGTCAGTCTATCAACGATCACCCATATAGCATCGTGATTCCTGCGGGTTCTCGGTAAACCCATCACGAAATCCATGGTGATATGCTCCCATTTCCATGTCGGTATAGGTAGAGGCTGCAATAATCCTGCAGGTTTCTGATGCTCTACCTTCACCTGCCGACATATGAGACACTTTGCCACGAAGTCTGCTACATCTCTCTTCATACCCGACCACCAATATACCTTCCGGAGGTTCTGATACATCTTGTTACTCCCTGGATGTAATGTATACTTCGACGAATGAGCTTCCGCCAGTATCAATCTCCTGAGTCCTGGATCCTCGGGAACACACAATCTGCCTCTGAACCTCAGTAGTCCATCAGAACTCAACTCAAAGTCAGTCACGGTGCCCTTCTGCATCTGACTACTCATATCCATACAAAATGGATCAGTCTGCTGAGCTACTTTGATCCTGTCCAATAGATCCGGCTCCAAGCGTAGACTAGCTATCACATAGCCTGTATCCATGTCAGAAGGCACGACTCCCAAACTGAGGCTAGAAAACTGCTCTAGCAAATCATGTTCCCTAACCATCATGTACGATACCATCCCCAGGCTCTTCCTGCTCAAGGCATCGGCTACAACATTAGCCTTACCCGGATGATAAAGTATCTCGCAATCGTAGTCCTTCAGAAGCTCTAGCCATCTTCTCTGTCTCATGTTCAGCTCTTTCTGTGAGAACAGATACTTGAGGCTCTTGTGGTCGGTAAATATCTGGAACTTCTCGTCGTATAAGTAGTGGCGCCATACCTTCAACGCAAACACTACTGCAGCTAGCTCCAAATCATGGGTTGGATAGTTCTTCTCATGATCCTTCAGCTGTCTGGATCCATAAGCAACTACATTCCCATCCTGCATCAATACGCAGCCCAATCCCTAATGCGAAGCATCAGTATACACTGCAAATCCTCCTGAGCTGGTAGGGATAGTGAGAATCAGAGCGGTGGTCAATCGACGCTTCAACTCCTCAAAACTCTTCTCACAATCCTCGTTCCATATGAACGGTGCACTCTTTCGAGTAAGACGTGTCAACGGAGCAGCCAACTTCGAAAATCCCTCAACGAATCTCCGATAGTATCCAGCTAAACCCAGAAAACTCCTGATCTCGGTGACTGTCCTTGGCTGTTCCCACCGAACTACAGCCTCTATCTTAGATGGATCAACTGATACACCATCTCTCGATACAACATGTCCCAAAAACGAGATCTGTGACAACCAAAAGTCACACTTACTGAGCTTAGCATATAACTCATGCTCTCGTAGCATCTGCAAGACGATCCTGAGGTGCTCCTCATGTTCCTCCTTGGATCTCGAATACACCAATATGTCATCGATGAAGACGATAACAAACTAGTCCAAATATGGCTTGAACACATCGTTCATCAAAGCCATGAAAGCAGCTGGAGCATTCGTCAATCCCAATGGCATGACCAAGAACTCATAATGGCCATATCGGGTACGAAATGCTGTCTTGGGTACATCTCCACCCCGAACCTTCAGCTGATGGTACCCAGACCTCAGGTCAATCTTGGAAAAGACCTGTGCTCCCTGTAGCTGATCTAACAAGTCGTCAAAGCATGGAAGGGGGTATCTATTCTTGATGGTGGCCTTATTCAACAATCGGTAGTCTATACACAATCGGAGGCTCCCATCCTTCTTCCTTACAAACAGAACCGGTGCTCCCCAAGGTGAAACACTCGGTCGAACAAAACCCCTATCCAACGGCTCCTGTAACTGTCTCTTGAGCTCCTCCAGCTCAACTAAGGCCATGCGATATGGTGGTCTCGAAATAGGCTCTGTACCAGGTACCAGATCTACGCAGAACTCCATCTCTCTGTCTGGTGGTAACCCTGGCAATTCATCCGGGAAAACATCTGGGTACTCACTGACCACAGTAATATCTGACAACTCCGGATGTGCCTTATCCATATCTACCACGTACGCAATGAAACCTTGATATGTTGAAGGTTTTCTAAATCAGTAATCATGTAATCATCATAACTACTCCTTTCATTTATTCTTATTAAACTTTACAACATATCTTGTAGGGTTAGGGAACATAACTGTCTTAGCATAACAATCTAAAACAGCATGGTTTGCAGATAGCCAATCCATTCCTAATATTATATCAAAGTCACTCATACTTAGTAATATTAGATTGGCTGTCATCTCCTTATCCCCTACTCTCAACTTGCAGTCATTAAATACATATTCTACAACTTGACTACTATTCATAGGCGTACTAATCAACATCATCATACATAAATGTGTACGCTCTACTTGTCTTGCTAATTTATATGCAAATGAAGGCGATACAAAAGAATGCGTGGCACCAGGATCAATTAAAACATATGCTTCAATATCATAAATCAGGATGTTACCTCGAATCACATCCGATGAAGCATCAGCTGTTCCCTGGTCCAAAGCATGTACTCGCACTTGACCCATCACTTATTTCCCCTTCTCCTCTGCCGTCGCTCTACCTCTCTGAGCAGACGTACCAGCTGGGGTTCTATCAAACTCCCTGCCCCTCTGTGGTACAATCACAAATGTCGCTGGGCACTCTTTAGCCATGTGCCCCTGTTTCCTACATCGGAAACATACCATAGCACCCTGTGAACACGGTCTATCTCCATGTGATCTACCGCATCTTCTACACTGATCAACAGCAGGTCTCTGTCCTCCTATGACAATGCCCTTTACTGGGGCTACAGTCGGATAAGCAGGAGGTCTAGCATATCTTTCTCGTGCCTCCTCTACTCGTGATTTCTTACCGAATAGTCTCCTCCCTCCTCGATAACTGAAATCTCTAGTCGGCCTCTTCTTCTGTATATCTCGGCTACGGTTAAACTTCCCAAACTAGGAAGCATTTCTCTCGTAATCCTGCTCACATAATTACGCCCTGCGCACTGCTTCCTCATAGGTCACTATGTCTAATGGGACCAACTTGGATCGCAAAACCGGTCTCAACCCGTCGATAAACCTGTGGACTTTCCTGGTCTCACTATACATGGTATCCGGGTCATATCTTCCTAGGGATAGGAATCGAGTCTCATACTCGTCCACAGATAAACTCCCCTGGTGTAGTCCCAAAAACTCTGCCTGTAGTTTCCGCTGTGCGGTGTCGAGAACAAACTGCCTCCTGAAGGCCTCCCGAAATATATCCCAACTGATATCTGTGTGTCGGGATCTCAATATAGGTCGGGTGGACTTTCACCAATGCTCTGCAGCTCCCTTCAGTAAGAACGCAGCAAACGCGACCATCTCCGAGGTCGTACACTCGAAGAATCCATAAAGCTTCTCCAGCTCTGCTAACCACTCCTCAGCATCCACTGGGTCTTTGACCCCACTAAAGGATGGAGGTCTAAACTTCTGGAATTCTCGCAACTGATGCAGATCACAGCCATATCCTAATCCACTACCACCCGAAATCGGTGGGGGTGTAGGAGTATCTACAGTCCTCTGTGCATCAGCTGTCTGCGTAGGTGTATCAGGGGTAACTGCCTCTTCTGTAGCAGCTTCTGCCTCCTGTCCCTGCCTACCTGGCATTGTCTGTGCCAGTATCTCGATAATAGTCTCGAGACCACGCTCTAATCTCGTGAAGTGCATCTCTGCACAATCGGGTGCCTCAGTAGCACCTGGAGTCTCATGCATAGGTAATGGCCCGGCAGCAGCTCGTCCCTCGGGTCTATCTCCCCGGCCTCGAGCCCTACCTCTCGTAACTCTACCACTACGCGTATTTGCCATATAGGCAAAGTTCCTGCATTCATAATAATGAATTAGTCCATTTCATATCTGGTATACACAGTTATATCTAAACACAGCACAGTACTATGGGGATGTACACTTTCCTATTTTCTAACACCGACTCACATCAGACCAACCTCTGCTCTGATGTCATTCTGTCAGGACCCGCTCTCAATCCATGACTTTATCCAAAAATCACTATAAATTTTTCGCATTCTTAACTTACCTTTTCGCTCTTCAATGGTTGGGCTGTGATTCGATGTCAGAGTCCTCACTTACCACATCATCCATTTCATACATACATGTCAATATTTTATTACTGACTGTAACTGCTTTTATTATACATGTAGGATTATATAAAATCTAATACAAATACATTCCACATAGTATATATCGTATACATCACTATGCTGTTTCTATGTTTAGATACACAACTGTACATAAAGGTATACTTGGCGATCGATAGGAACTAGTAGTGGACTCTGGGACACTATCCCTCGATAGCTCTCGCTCTACTGACGCTCTGTAGAGAGATGTAAAGAAAGGGGGGTGAGCATACAACGCTCTCAGTAAGGAAATCAGGCAAGCAAGTAGATATCAACACTATCTACTCAAAATAATGCTATGCCTTGAAAACATTATTTCCTTTACTCGCTTTAAAAGCATGTCTTGAAATATAATATATATACTTGTACAGAATAAATCCCATGTACAAAAAATCATGCTTTCTTTCTCAAATGTAGGCATGTAGTGCAAAAAATGCATCGTATATAAATCATGCCTTTATGTAAATCATGCCATGTATATTTAAATCACAATAAATATGGCATCAAATGATTCATAACACAAAATCGGAGTCTGACCCATCCCTCAGGTCTGTCCGCAGTTTAAATCATTCAATCAATGTGATATATCATGTAAGACTCTGTGGTTAAGTGTAAATAGTATCCTGGACTATGATCATATCTGACATGTGATCCCAAGCAACACAGATCTCGGTGTGCGGGGCATCACTGCTGCAACGGGAGGGGGGTCAGTCCATCACAACCGTCAGCTATATCCTCCTCAACTCCACAACAACACATGGTACAGTGTACACCTCGCGCCACTCAAGCACGGTACAAGGTACACCCGTGGATCCGTCCTCACGGCCAGAGTGCCTACCATAGGTCTTAGCTCTCGCACCCGTGGAATATCAACATCACAGTCAGGGTGCCTACTATAGGTCTTAGCCCTCGCGCATGTGGAAATATCATACCACATCTTAAATACCCTCATGCTGGCCATCCTCTCAAAATGTGACACTCAATCACACAAGAATGCGGCATGAATAGGTACATGTATATAATATCACATACAGTGTGCGCCCTCGAGTGCGACACACAGTCGACACTACGCTCGAACACTGTTTCATATCACAAACTCAACTCTAGTGCGAGCAATCTCCAGCAACTAGGTCAATGCATAGTTCATGTATTAAATCAAGTACGCTCCAGTACTATGCTATGCATAATATCATCAAATCAAGTACGAGCCATAGCTCCAGTACTATGTCATGTATAAACCATGAAGAATCGAGTACGAGCAACGCTCCAGTACTCTGTCATGTATCTCATGTAAAACTCAAGTACGAGCTAATCGCTCCAGCACTCTGTCATACATATATCATTTAAAACTGAGTACGAGTAAAACTCCAGTACTCTATCATGCATGTCATGGAAATCTAGTGCGTATAAAAATCCAGCACTACTGTATGTGGAAAACATATGAAATCCAGTGCGAGCTGTGCTCTAGCATGGTTCATTCTCATATAATATGATAGATGGCTCTTTAAAAGGGATTGTTTATAAAACATCAAAATCAACACTATAAAGTGTGCTTAAGTCACATCAACCTTAAAATCATTAGCCCATCTATTTATTTTCATGCTAAACAGCAATTAAACACTCACAATAATTGTTTCCATGCTTTTTGCAACTTTTCACAAAAGTTGACTTTTTGACTAACTAGGGGCAAAATCGTTATTTGCCACTATCGGGTCGTAATAATTATTATTCACTTTCTCTAACCCTCATAGTTTTTAAGTGAATGTAAAAGCAGACGAAAATACGTGCAGGTATCGCTAACTACTCGCAAAAGTCCCTTACCTCGGATCACGTCACGTGACCTCACTTCCTCGGTGCTGCTAAATCCCGCAGTCTGATCAGCTCTCAATGTAAACTTTGGAGCTGTAAATAACCTTTCCTCAGGTTAATTATAATTTTCCTACTGTATTACACATTAATACAGTCTATTTTCCCTTAATGGGCCTTAATAATCCTTAATGGGCCTTAATCCGTATTAAGCCCGTTTTTCACTTATTATTTCCTTTCATCAGGGTCTATCGACTCATTGGGCCTATCAATACCCATTGGGCTTTATTCCAAGCTCTTTGGATAGCCCGTATATCATTTACGACATTTAATTCAAAATTTTGAATATAATTCACTAAATACGGAATTTAATTCGAAATGCGTAAAATAAATCTTAAATACGTAATAATCACATAATTTATCGTAAATGAACTTTACTTACCCAAGAATATACGATGGTACGCAAATCGAAGTTCGATCGGGCTTTCGTTCGGAATTTATCGTCGAACTGCACAATTTATTATATTTAACTCCGGGTCAATTTTCGATTAAATATAATTTAAATAAATTCATCAAAAATCAAATCGGTCACTTTTGACCTCGTATCAACTTACCCGAAGTCCTGTGAAATCCCAAAAATTTTTCCTTTTCCTTTTTCTTTCCTTTTCCTCTTTTTTCCCTTTTCTCCTTGGCTGAACCGGTCCAGTCCGGTTCAGCGCAAAACCTTCTCCTCTGAACCGTCGACCGGTTCAGGCATCCTTTGGTCGTGCCGACGTATTTCGGCCGGTTCCCGACGCAGCACCACCGTCGGTCGGCGCGCCTAAGCCTGGGCAACACTCGGTTGGGCTCTATCGGGACCAAGCACCGCCGATAGCCGTCGGATTTCTTCTTTTCCTCGCGGCTTCACCTCTTCGATTCGCCGGCGTCCGGCGTCGGTGGATGGAGTGACCGGTGCCGATGGGTGCGCACGGTCCTCCTCTTCCCTTTTCGACCTCTGTCCCGGTCGTGGGGTCACCGGTGGTGGCCGTCCGGTGATCTTCTCCCTCGGGTCGGCTTGCTTCCATTTCCTCTGTTCTCTCTCCCCGATTCAAACTTTCAGATTTCCTTTCTTTTTTTTTTATAATATATTTTTATTATTATTTTATTATAAAATAATAATAAAAATCCCATAAATATCCCATAAATATCCCAAAAATATCTAAAAATATCTCAAAAAATCATATTAAATTCATTTAATCCGTAAATGAATTTATCAGTCCGATTTTACCTTTTCGGTATATTTTTCCACTATTTTTGAGCTCATTTTTCGAGGCAAAAATTTTGATAAATTCTAATAAATTTATATCTTGATCAATTGGGCTCAAAATTAAATATTTTCCTCGATTTTGATCAAGATTCCTTAATTTCATATTTTTAATGAAATTGTCTTATCGAAATTATACCGAATTTCAATCATTTGTCCGTTTTACCCCTGCACTCGTTCGGGAATTAACTTAACCCTTATCTCGTTGTTATGTAGCTTACATGCATTTTTAAATTTCTTAAATTGTTGATTTCATGTTAGTAAATACTCTTCTTATGATTCAACTATAATTAAATAGTGTTCATACACATAGGAATCATAAGGTACAAGCTACAAAAATCTGGGTCTGACACCCTGGCATACTGCATCATCTCTGTTTCCAAATTTGCTCGGTACTGTCCGTGAGCTTCTGAGCCAGCTGCTGTCCAGGTCTGCTCCAGGTGTGTTGTCCTCATTGCATGGGTAGCTACAGCAGGTCGTGCAAGCATCAGCAACTCTTGCTTCTGCCTTGTTCTGCTGATGAAATTGTGTATTTGTAGTACAACATAAATACTTCAGTTTTGTTCCCTGTAATACAAAGCTAACTGCCTCTCCTGGAACCAATCATGCCTTCTCTTGCCTCAGCTGTTCATTACCTACACCGATAATCTTGGTTCAATCAGCAGCACAAATCATTCACAACAGCCCAGTTTTCATGCAGTGTTCATCCAGAGAACAATAAATCATGAGACAAGAATCATAGAGAAATAACCAACTACAGAGACTCGAAGCTTCAGCAAAAACTAAATAATCTAAATAGAAAATCAGCAGAAATACAAAGGAAACTGAGCAACATGGATTAATGCTGATTACACGAAAAAACTCAAATGAACAGTGCAATAGTTAAAGAGCAGAGCAGAACAGAGGAGAATGTGTAACCCATGTATATTGTATTAGTTCACTCATCCTATGCTATGTTCCACACGGCAGCAACTTGCTCCTCATTAGTACCAACAAGCAAAAGAAAAGAAGAAAAAGAAAATGTAAAGATAAGAAAATGCAAAACCGAGAAGAGTGACTAAAATGCAGTAGAAAATAACGGAAGTTAGTATTAACATGCAGTAAAGAGTAGCATCTGTGTAGTGCAGACAATGAAACAAAAACAAAACATTGCAAGGATAAAAGCATAAAATCGAAAAGAAAGAAGCAACATTAACAACAGAAAATTAAAATAAAATTATCAATATTTGTACAACACATCAACGTGAATCCAGTAGCTCGGGTTGCTTCATTCATTTCTCCAACCGTGGTTCCACATTGCCATTGACGTGGACAAATGCTAAGCATCAACGCACATCAAAGCATCAAAACCAAATGCATAAATGAAGGAAGAAGTTGTCACCCGATTGCACCAAGAGAGTAAACCGAGAGCAAGAAAAAAATAAAGGTTGATTCAACAAAACAAAAACATATGCATTTTATGAAACCCGAGAGCTAGTGAAAGAGGGGCAAATACTTTCCATTAACTTTCATTGAATCAAATTCAAAGGAAATAATCTTTGATAATGTGAACTACAAATAAACAAGCAAAGAAAGGAAAAACTTCATAAAAATTTAAGAAAATTGCCATGAACAGTGAAATCAGAAAATGCTTGCTAAAAAAAAAAATACTATTCGAAAAAGCTTTAAAGGAAAAATAATAATCTAAAGATACCCTAAAAACTATTCTACCCTAGACTACATTAACTAGTTCTACACTAAAACTACTTACTTTCTTTAATTGCTATCATGTTTTATTTATACACACACTTAGGGGTACAATTGTAATTTTTTCATCTTAGATGAGTTGGCATTTATTTGGCCACTTGTCTTCACACTATTGGCTCATTGAAAAGATATTTTCATGTCATCTGTCTTCTTGTCCAATTGGATGTCCTAGGTGGCATGACTCATGTTATCTGTGTGGTCCAATCTCAATTTTAGCCCAATTTCAGTCCATTTTCTACCGAAATTTTCCAAATTCATCCGGATTTAATTTATTGCAAACATGAGAATTTTCGTTAAAATGAGAGGATAATTAACAAAATAATTTGAGGATTAAAATAATTAATTAAGAAATTAAGCATAAATAATTCTATTTTTATAGAATTATCAGTATGCCAGTACAACCTGCTCATGTGCCATAGCTTATGGATACACCTACACCCCCACCGGTTCAGGATACGCCATCTCATGTTACTTCATGACAGGGCGGTAATGTTTTGGGGTATGGTTGTGAGTTGGATAGACCGCGACAATTCCAAAAGCTTGGACCTCCATCTTTTCGAGGGGTCAAGAACCCAGTTTTGGCGGAGGAGTGGATAGGAGAGATGGAGAAGTTTTCTGGATTCTTTGGGTGTACAACTTCAGATATGATCGCATTTACTGCGTTCCTACTGAAGGGGGCGACAGAGCATTGGTGGAAGTCCACCCGACCCATATTGAGAGCTTGACATACAGAGATCTGTTGGGAGATATTTTTGGATGCCTTTAGGAGGCAGTTTGTTCTAGATACGACCCAACGAAGGCTGCAGGCTGAGTTTTTAGAGTTGAGACAGGGGAGTCATTCAGTTGACGAGTATGAAACCAAATTTCTATCCCTGGGGAGGTATGACCCTGACACCATGAGTAGCGAGACCAGGAAGGTCTGTAGATTCATTGATGGACTGAGACCAGTATTACGATCTAAACTGGTTCCATTTGACATCTCTTCCTATGATGAGGCAGTGCGCAGGGCGTAACTATGTGAGCAGGACTACGAGAGGAATGTCTCTAAGTTCAGGATTGTTGGAAAGGGTAGAGACTGAGATAAGAAGAGGTTAGTGAGTGATAGTGCATGAGGTTTCGAATATTGAGGAGGGAGGAGACTCTTCGGTAAGAGACCAAAGATCGAGGAAGTATAGGAGAAGACTGTTAGATCTCCTGCATGCCCGATTATGGCTCCAGCTAGAGGGGTTGTGATTGGAGGACCGAGGCCTACCACTGAGCAGTGCAGCAGATGTGGTAGATTCCATGGAGGTAGACCTTGTCCTATTTCTAGCAGATTGTGCTTCAGATGTGGGAAGCTAGGGCATATGGCTAGAGTTTACCCGGAGGTTATTGATATTGCCCCACAGAAAGGCAAGGAGCCGAAGAGAGCTCCAACTGATATGATTACTCCGAGGAGGAAATCGATAGCAGAGGGGAAAGGGAAGCAGGTCATTGCACGAGGGCGAGTACATGCCTTGGACCAGGGTACAATCGATGCTTCGTCGGGTGTGATTAAAGGTAACATCCTAATGTATGATTTAGAAGCACATGTTTTAATTGATCCTGGTTCCACGCATTCATTTGTATCACCTTCATTTGCATGTAAGTTAGCAAAGCATGTAGAGCGTACACCCTTAAGTAGGATGATGTTAATTAGTACGCCTATGGATAACAGTCAGCTAGTGGAGTACGTGTTAAATGATTGCAAGTTAAGAGTAGGGAAAAAGGATATGATAGCCAATCTAATATTGTTAAGTATGAGTGATTTTGATGTAATCTTAGTAATGGATTGGTTAACTTCAAACCATAATGTTTTAGATTGTTATGCTAAGACAGTTATGTTTCCTAACCCTGAAAAATATGTTGTAAAGTTTGACGAAAAGAAATGAAAGTAGCAGTGGTGATTACAATAAATAATGTACTATGCTGACTGAGAAATGAATATATTGAAGGTTTTATTACGTACGTGGTTGATACAGATAAGGTACATCCGGAGTTGGTCGATATTTCTGTGGTCAGTGAGTTCCCAGATGTCTTTTCGGATGAATTGCCAAGGTTACCAGCAGATAGAGAGATGAAGTTCTGTATAAACTTGGAGCCTGGTACTGAACCTATATAGAAACCACCGTATCGTCTGGCCTTAGTTGAGCTGGAGGAGCTTAAAAGACAGTTACAAGAGTTGTTGGATAGGGGTTTCATCAGACCGAGTGTTTCACCTTGGGGATCATCAATTTTGTTTGTGAAGAAGAAGGATGGAAGCCTCCGATTGTGTATAAATTACAGATTGTTGAATAAGGCAACCATCAAAAATAGGTTTCCCCTTCCATGCATCAATGACTTGTTAGATTAGCTCTTGGGAGAGTCGGTCTTTTCTAAGATTGATATGAGGTCTGGATATTATCAGTTGAGAGTTCAGAGTGGAGATGTACCCAAGACAACATTTAGGACCCGATATGGCCATTATGAATTTTTGGTTATACCATTCAGATTGACGAATGCTCCCGCAGCTTTCATGGCTTTGATGAACGATATGTTCAAGCCTTATCTAGATCAATTTGTTATCGTCTTCATCGATGACATCTTAGTAGACTCGAAATTTGAGGAAAAGGATGAGAAGCACCTCAAGATTGCATTGCATACCCTATGAGAGCGAAAGTTGTATGCTAAACTCAGTAAGTGTGATTTCTGGTTGTCACAGATCTCATTTTTAGGGCACTTTGTGTCGAGGGATGGTGTATTAGTGGATCCATCGAAGATTAAGGTTGTAGTTCAGTGGGAACAATCAAGGACAGTCACCGAGATCAAGAGTTTTTTGGGTTTAGCAGGATATTATCGAAGATTCGTTGAGGGATTTTTGAAGTTAGCTGCTCCATTGACACATCTCACTCGGAAAGGTGTAGCATTCGTGTGGGACGAGGATTGTGAGAAGAGTTTTCAGGAGTTAAATCGTTGATTGACCACTGCTTCGATTCTCACTATCCCTACTAGCTCAAGAGGATTTTTAGTGTATATCGATCTTAGCATCAAAGACTGTGTTGTGTATTGATGTAGGATGGGAGGGTAGTTGCTTATGGATCCAGATAGTTGAAAGACCATGAGAAGAACTATCCGACCCATGATTTGGAGTTACCGGCAGTAGTGTTTGTGTTGAAAGTATGGCGCCACTACTTGTATGGTGAAAAGTTTCAGATTTTTACCGACCATAAGAGCCTCAAGTATCTGTTCTCATAGAAAGAACTGAACATGAGACAGAGAAGATGGCTAGATCTTTTGAAGGACTACAATTGTGAGATACTTTATCATCTGGGTAAGGTTAATGTTGTAGCAGATGCTTTGAGTATGAAGAGCCTTGGGATGGTATCGTACATGATGATTAGGGAACATGAGTTGCTAGAGCAGTTTGCTATCCTCAGTTTGGAAGTTGTGACTTCTGACATGGATACAGACTATATGATTGCTAGTCTACGCTTAGAGTCGGATCCGTTGGACAGGATCAGACGGGCTTAGCAGACTGATCCATATTGCAATGATGTGATTGGTCAGATACATAGTGGCACAATGACTGATTTTGAGATAAGTTCATATAGACTTTTGAGGTTCAGACGCAGATTGTGTGTTCCCGAGGACCTAGAGCTCAAAAGAGTGATATTGTCAGAAGCTCATTCGTCGAGGTACACGTTGCATCCGGGGAGTAACAAGATGTATCAAAACCTCCAAAAAATGTATTGGTGGTCGAGTATGAAGAGAGATGTGGTGGATTTTATGACGAGATGTCTCGTATGTCAGCAGGAGAAGGTATAGTATCAGAAGCCTGCAGGGTTACTGCAGCCTCTACCTATATCGACATGGAAATGAAAGCATATCACTATGGATTTCATGATAGGTTTATCGAGGACCTGGAGGAATCACTATGTAATATGGGTGATTGTGGATAGACTGACGAAGTCTGCCCACTTCTTAGCTATGAGAACTCCCGATACTCTGAGTTCATTGGCAGAACTATATGTATGCGAGGTAGTGATGTTACATGGTGTTCCAGTGAGCATTGTCTCGGATAAGGATTCCCGCTTCACTTCAAACTTTTGGGAACATTTTTAGGAAGCTATGGGAACCTAGTTGAGTTTGAGCATCGCTTTTCATCCTCAGACAGATGGTCAGTCAGAGAGGACTATACAGACTCTGGAGGATATGTTGAGAGCGTGTGTGCTGGATTATAGAGGCTCCTGGGATGATTATTTGCCACTAGTCGAAGTCGCCTACAACAACAGTTATCATTCGAGTATCAGGATGGCACCATATGAGGCTTTATATGGCCGTAGATGTCGTTCCCTATTAGTTGGGAAGAAGTGGGTGACAGAAAGATTTTTACTCCTGACTTGGTGAAACAGGCCTCTGAGGATGTCCAGTTGATTGTTGAGAGATTGATGACAGTTCAAAGTAGACAGAAAAGCTATGCTCACAAGAGACGGAGGCCACTAGACTTCGTAGTTGGTGAGTCAGTATTTCTAAAGGTTTCTCCTTCCAAGGGTATAACGAGATTTGAAAAGAGAGGTAAGTTGAGTCCTCGCTACATTGGACCCTTTGAGATACTTGATCGAGTGGGAGATAAGGCATATAGGTTGGCTTTGCCACCGGATTTATCGGGAGTGCATAATATCTATCACATTTCGATGCTTCAAAAGTATCATCTAGATCCAAACCATGTGATTCGGTATAAGCCATTGGAGCTCAAGGATGATTTGACATATGTAGAGAAACCAATATGGATACTGGATAGAAAGGAGAAAGTCTTAAGGAACAAGACCATCGGGTTAGTGAAGATTCTCTAGCAGCATCACACTTCAGAAAAAAACTACTTGGGAACTAGAGAGTCTGATGCGAGAGAGATACCCCTAGTTATTTAATGATTAACTTTGTTCTAATTTGGAGGACTAAATTTCTTAAGGTGGGGAAGATTGTAAAGCTCGTAATTTAATATGTACTCTTTATGATTTTGTGATGTATAGACAAGTCAAATTTGATATAAATTATAAGAAATGAATGTTTTTAAGTTGCCAATGTGCATGAAATGCAAAACAGGTAGTTAAGTAAATCAAAAATGCATGTAATAGTGAATTTTAGGAAAAATTTATAGCAGAATAGCTTCAGAAGAGGAGCAGATCGATTTCTCATTCAATGTGGATCGATCTTGGATAGGTTATGAGTAGAACGGATTGATCTCATAATAAGGCCAGATCGATCTCGTTAAGGTTTTATGTAAAGCAAATCGAACTCATGCTCCAGAGCAGATCGATCCCTTAAGCTTGAAAGGTCGATTCCTGAGGAGAAAAAGGCAGGACAGATCGATCCCTCATCATTAGCAGATCGATCCCTTAGAGCAATTCTATAAATACAAGGCTCTACAACCTCTGTTTTCCCGAGAAACATAAGACCTGTCATGAAGCAAAGTTAAACCTAACCTTTCTACTCCAGAAAACTTCATCTTTCAAGTAGTTTTGAGTGAGATTCAGTTAAGTAAATTTGTTCTTCGTAAGGAGGAGAACAATATAGTTGGAAACAAGAAGTTGGAATCAAAGATTGAAGAAGCAAGGTAGAATTTGCCAATTTTGGTGAAAAAGAGAAATGTTCAAGCTAGGTAAGATTCAATACACCAAATTCATTTATGTTAATCTACATGTCTTTGTAAGTTGATTGGTATATGTTTCAATTTCTAAAAAACACCTTGATCTTGAGAAATATCCATGACCTAGATATTGGTATGAAATTGATAAAATGAGGAGGAAGTTGAGTAAACATGGATTAATTGATGAAATGAGTATGTATGAAAGATTATAAGGTAGTTTTATGAAATACATAAATCGGAATAGATGAGAAATGAAGAGAGGTACATGAAATACCATAATGGGAGAAAATGATGAGATTGAGGTATTGAGAGGAGTTAAATGCATTGATTTACAGTCATGCAAGTGAGAACAAGTATATTAAGGTATACTGATGCGGATAATTATTAACAGCTTCGAAATTGATATTGAAAATTGAATCGAACTACGAGAGTGAGTAGCACCGAGGAAGTGAGGTCACGTGACGTGATCCGAGGTAAGAGAATTTCGTGAGTAGTTAGAGATAGCTGCACGTATTTCAAATAGAATTTTAATAACTATATGCTATATGAAATTTCGTGTATAGAAACGTTCGATAGGATCCGATAAGTCAAAAAGCTTAAGAAGCATATGGGTGATTAAATTCAATATGTTTTGAGTGTGTATGGATAAAATGACTAATGTTTTCATGTATATGCGAAAACAACACACTTGAGTGCCGATTTGATTTGAGTGGGTGAATTTCAATTTAATTAAGCCATCTATCGAGGTTTGTGTGTAAACTATGAGTGCTAGAGAATGCTCGCACTATATTTTATGAGATATGCATCACATAGTACTTGAGTATATTCTCGTACTAAATTTTAAATGTGATTTACGCATGATAGAGTACTGGGAGCATTGTTTGTACTCAGTTTTCATTGATTGATGCATTATGGAGTATTGGGAGCTTTGCTCATACTCAGTTTTACATGATAGAGTACTCGGAGCATTGCTTGTAGTCAGTTTTCATTGATTGATGCATTGTAGAGTATTGTGAGCATTGTACATACTCAGTTTTTACATGACATAGTGCTGGGAGCATTGCTCGCACTATATTTATATCATTTGTGTTATGGTCGTGCTGGGAGTTTACTCGCATGTACCAGTTTCGAAAGAGAAAGCATGAAACAGCCGTGTTGGGAGCCTGTACTGACTGTGTGTCGTACCGATTTTATGCTCGCACGTGCACATTTTGAGATATGGCTGAGGGCTATCGAAATTATTATCCATAGTATGAGGACTAAGACTTATGGCAAGCATCCTGACTTTAAGATTGGGTCCATGGAGTACTTTGTACCGTGTATGTTACATGGAGTACGATGTATCGTGAGTACACGATATGAGTGAGTTGTAAGCTGACGGTAGAGGATTTGACCCACCTCCCGTTACAGTAATTGTGTGGCCCTGTACACCGAGTACTGTGTAGCCTGGGATCACGAAAAATGAGTTATGATCATAATCTCGGAACATGTAGTCGCCTATCTCCTTTTATACAATGTAAATTGAGAGTTTTCTTGAATGAACTATCACATGATTTTATAATCTGAACATGTGAATTTATGTGTGATAAAGGGTGGGTGATGCTTAGATTTCCATGTTTTTAAACACAATGATATGCCATATTATTTTGATTTAATTGAATGGCATGAGAAATGTGATTTATATGAAATTACATGAGAAATGCAATGTTTTGCATAAACTGCTAAGGTAGTTAAACCAACATGTTTTCAGTTTTATAACTGACGATTTGTAACTATATGTATATATTGCATAAAAGTTTCATGTAGGATGCATGCTTTAGATATAAGTCGATAAGGAAATAATTTCAAGGCATGAGCATGGTATTTTGTTGATAGTGTGGTTATCTACTTGCTTGCCTGATTTCCTTACTGAGCTGTGAGTAGGGCTGTAAATGAACAGAATACAAACGAACGATTGATGTTCATGTTCGTTCGTTTATTTTTTAGTGTTGTTCATGTTCGTTAAGGTGTTTGTTCATGTTCGTTCGTTTATTTTTTAATACTGCTCGTTTTCGTTCGTGAACATGTTCGTTTACGTGTTCGCGAACAAGTGTTCGCGAACTTGTTTTTTTTACGTGTTCGCGAACACGTGTTCACGAACAAGTGTTCAGGAACCGTTCGCGAACACGTTAAATATTAATACAAATTGAAAATTAAATATTAAAAATCCTACATAAATACTAAATCCTACATAAACAATAATACAATTTGAAATCATCCAACTAAAATTGTTAAATATAACACAACGAAGTTTAAGAATTATTACATTAAAAGTTCAAAAATTAATACTAAAAATTTTAAGTATAAAATAAATAAAATATGCACCAAACACGACTTTAGTATTTTAGTATATATTATAATTATATAACATATAACTTATATAATTATATAATATAAGCAATTTTAATACTTTAATAAATTACAAACGAACAACAAATGAACACTAAACGAACAACAAATGACACTTTAAACGAACGAACAATAAACGAACATAAACGAGCTTGTTCGCGAACATAAACGAACGAACCACACCTCTGTTCATATTCGTTCGTTTAATAAACGAACACAAAAAATGTTGTTCGTGTTCGTTTGTTAAGCTTAATAAACGAACAGTAACCGAACGGTTCACGAACGGTTCACCGAATGTTCTGTTCGTTTACACCCCTAGCTGTGAGCTCGCCCCCTTTTTATTTCCACTCTCTATAGAGCATTCACAGTAGTCGAGTACGGTTGAGGATTGGTATTTCTTGATCCGCTGCATATCCATCTTACGAGAGGTATACACATTTGAAACATTTTGTACTGAAGAATGTAAAAACACAATTATGTATATTAATGTACGGTCGGGGATGTATATGTACAAATATTTGTATTAATGTATAAAAGCTTACATTATAGAAAAGTATATTGACTTGTATGCTTATTATGAAATGAATGTGATTGAGGTGACTAATATCGAATCACAGCCCAACTGATTGGTGTTGAGTTATGACAGAAGAAGAGCTAAGTAAAATGCGAAAAATTTGTGATGATTTTGGTAGGTCACAGGAAGGGAGGTCGTGACAGGACTACCTATGTATCCCTTCCTCACTTTCTGATACACTATTCTATACAAATAAACTTGCATGCATTAGTACAATATCACTTAAATTGTAGTCCATATTTAGATAGACATAGTACATTTAGATGTGATTGGAATGTAAATGACTATTTAGACCTTTTCTTGATTGACTTGACAAACTAAAAGCTCTGATACCATTAAAACTATCAAACCCGAAAGACGTGACAAATCGGTAACTTATTACGGAGGTATGAAAATCAAGGCTAACTTTTCAGTTTTTCTTTTAATGGTTTGTCATGTAAACAATTCTATACAGTACTGTTAGGTTGCTATTCACCTAACTCAATTTAAGGTATCGAACCTAAGGTCTCAATCTAATTTCATATGAAATGCATTCAAAATAGCTTAACATTCAATTTTACGAGAACGATAAATTTTTGATTTTGACTAATTTTAGATTGGTAGTCTATTCCTAGGTCAAACGCAATCAAAATTTAAATTTAACCACTTAGTGCACGCAGCACTCTGATATCTACCTTGTGTCCAAATTTCGTAATTTTTGGAGATTGTTCAGTCCTGCAAATTATATGCTAAAAAATAATCCATTCTTTTTCTCAGTTTCTACACGTTTGGCATATAAAAATCCATTTACATCCCATACATAATATTTTACGAACGTAAATATACTTTAACATAACACACATCCCGACTCATGTACTGGCATAATACTATTTGAAAATAAAATCATATTCATAATAAAAACAAATCTCGAAAGTGAGCTGCAATATCTCCAAAGCCATAAACTTTAAAGCTGGTTACTGCGGTTGATGATATTATAACTCTGGACTTAACCTGTGATGAAAAATAAAGGGGGAGTGAGCTAAAAGACCGAATAAATAAGCCACATAAGTACAAAGGTAATAATATACAATATGCTGAATTCTAATGCATGCCTCAATAAACTAAAATCGTATAAAGTTCATATTTGATAATTCTGTTGATTTACTTATTTTCGGGATTCGTATGATAATCTTATAACATTTCTTACATTTTTTTTAAATCCTTTTCTTTTTGGATTCGAATAGCGCTCTTACAAGATGCTGTCAAAGTCTTCATGGGACAGGATAGTTTAAAATACCTCGATTTCCTTTTGACCTGACCACAAAACACTATTCCTGAAATTTTGACTTTCTGATACATATTGATAATTCTATATTTTTAGAATTATTTGTGCTTAATTTCCTAATTAATTATTTAAATCCCCAATTTATTTTGTTAATTATCCCCTCTATTTACTTAAAATTCTCATGTTTGCAGATAAATCAAATTCGGATGAATTTTGAAAATTTTGGTAGAAAATGGACCGAAATTAGGCTAAAATCGAGATTGGACCACGCGGATAACACAAGCCATGCCACCTAGCACATCCAATTGGACAAAAAGACAGATGACATGTAAATATTATTTTTCAAGGAGCCAATGGTGTGAAGACAAGTGGCCAAATAATGTCAACTCATCTAGGATGGAAAAATTACAATTTTACCTCTAAGTGTGTGTATAAATAGGAAAGGATGGCAATTGAAAATGGGAAGTAGCCTAGGTTAGGAGTAGTGTAGAGTAATTTAGGAGTAGTTTTAGAATAGGCTAAAGTTTTATTTTAAAAGCTTTATTGTTGGATTTTATTTTTTTTAAGCTTTGCACATTTGTTGTTCGTTTCTTTTTAGCCACCATTGTTAAACTTTTAGAGGCTTTCATTTTATTTTTATTCGATTGAAATGCAAATTTTTCATTCCAGTTGTTAGTATTCTATCTTATCACATTGTTTTTCATTTTTCCTTTTATTTCTACTCGGGTAGGTGAAATAGCTAGTGACAGTAGCTATTTTGCCTGACCTTTCTTTGTATTTCCTTTACATTTGTTTGTATTCGATTCTTTTCTTTCATGAAGGGCGAAACCGGCTGTGTTGATGATTTGCCCAGCTGTTTCCCAATTATTTTACCCTCTTGTTTGTAGTGATATGCATTATGGACAATGTGTCGAGGATCACTATTTGATTTTTCTTGTTTTCAACTAAAAACTTCTTTCGATCTTTCAAGTTTAATGTAGATGTTGCTGTATTTTGATTTAGCCATTTCTATTTGGTTTAAATTTACTCTTTCATTCTTCTAAGTTATTTAACAGCATTCGTTTCATCCTTTACATTAATTTTTCTATTTCCCGATTGGTATTGTATTCCTGCATTTTCTCTCGGTTTCGGTTGCAAGGCTGGTATTATATTTTGTATCTGATGAAAGGATTCGAGTATTTGTTAGCTTCTGTGTGTGTGTGGTTCATGAGCTGTGTGGTTGATTGCTACAGTGGGAGCAGTGACCTCGATGAATATCAGATGAGGAAGCTAGTTTGTTGAGTTTGCCAGCAACTTGGGCAAAACATTATTGCTCTGCTCGACTATATTTCTTAGATATTTTACTGTTCAAAATTTTTGACGTTATTTTTGCACATTTGAATATATTGTTTTTGTTGTTTCCAGGTGGTTTCTAACATGTTGATCCTTTCGGCTGGAGTAAGACGCAGAGGAAGAAGCAGGACAGCAGTTGGTTTGCACCTGCAGCACCTGGAGCACAGTAAACAGCAGTTGGAATGAAGCTGGACACACTGAGAGCACCTGGACTGACCAAGAATGCAGGACCATTTCGTGGAGAATGACGTTTCCTGCTAGCTGGGCAGGTCGAGTGTAGCAGCACTGCACCGTGATCACCAGGAGGCAGAGATGAACAGCGCAGGGAATGGATAGCATTAATGATGCAGCACTTAGACCGTGCTGGAGAGAGAGCAGGACAGCACACCTGGACAACAGCAGCAGATTACAGGACCGGATGTAGCAGACCAAGAGTACCTGGGCAAATCGTGAGTACCTGGAGCAACCAAGACAAACCTGGAGCAGAGGACATATCCCGAGAATGCCTGGAAATAAACATGAAACTAGAAATGTTTTGGAAAGACAATGCACAGTACCACATGCTCGGGACCACTTTGTGCATTCTCAACAAGGCTGCGTTTGGCAGCGTCATTTTATCTCATTTAAACTTCATGTTTTTATGTTAATGGTTTAATGTTTTAATTGTTAGTTTAGGTATAGTTTTAAATCAAATTATAGGCTAGTTTCTTTGTTTGGTACTTTAATTGTTAGTTTTAATTTTGATAATAGTTAATTTTTTTTATAATATGATTTAGGACTTAGTGTTAATGTAGAATTTATATGTTGCATTTAGGATTAATTTAGATTAAATGTGTTTCATGCATTTTTAATTTAGTCTTTATTTTCATTAAATTTTAGTTTAGTTTAATTTGCATTTTTATTAATTAGTTTAATTGTATGCATATGTTATTTTAGGCTTGTTTAATTTTAGTTTAATTAATCTTATTTCTTTATTTTCATTTTTGCATTTTATTTTAATTGCGTTATCTTTTGCAGGTACTTTCTTTTAGTTCTTATTTAGTTCTTATTAATTTATTGCTTTCCAGTAATTTTAATTTTAGACTTAGTAGATCACCCACCTTAAATTCATAATTTGCTAGAATATACTTAGGGTAAGATTAACCGGTTGTTAATTAGGCTAACCAACTTCTCTGTGGGACGATAACTCGGGACTCAAATCTCATTATTACTTGTACGACCCGTGCACTTGCGGATAATACCTTTTGGGCGTATCACATATACATTCTAACATGATAATGCATGTAATGTTACGAATGCTAGGTAATTCGAATGTATACTTATAAAACTGATGGTTTCTTTTATCTCAAAGTGCATATAACACAAAGCCACATGCTAGAAAACACATTTCTGAGCATATATCTCTTATAAACGTTTCATGTATTGTTGTATCGTTCGGAAGCACATACAAAAATCATATGTCATCTAAACACAATATTCTTTTTGGTAAACATTATTCATACTAGAGATTAAGTGATACTCCCTGGTAGTGACTGGTACGAACTAGACGTATTTCCGCAAGTGCACGGGTCGTACAAGTAATAATGGGATTTGAGTCCCGAATTATCGTCCCACAAAGAAGTTGATCAGCCTAATTAACTACTGGTTAATCTTACCCTAAGTATATCCTAGAAAATGATGAAGTCTTAGTGGGTGATCTACAAAGTTAGAATTAAAAATACTGAAAACAATAAAAATTATAAACTGATGAAAATAAAACAGAGCAAAATTTACTTACAGAGCTCCAAGCAATTAAAAACATTAACCTACAAAAGATAATTAAAACAGTTAAAATTAATTAACGCAATTGACTAAAATGCAAAATATGAAAATAAAGAAACCAATTAATTAAACTAAAATTAAACTATCCTAGAAATAAAATATGCATGTAATTTAAACTAATTAATAACAATTGCAAATTAAGCTAACCTAAAATCAAATAAAATAAAACTTCTATTAATCTAAAGAAATTCTTAAATCTAAATAAGAAATTAACTGCCTAAAAAATGATCCTAAATTAAATCTAATTCTAACTAATTATTAACAAGAAAACAAAATCTAAATAATGCATAAAAATATTTTTGGATTAAATTTAAAATGGAAACAAACTTAAAATTACATGAAATAAATCTACCCCTAATCTAATTCTAAATGAACACTTAATTAACTATCAACCTAATTAAAACTAAGTTTTATACCACTAAGCAAGAATACTAACATACAATTTAATTAAAGACTCTAATCTAAGCTAACAAATTAAATTGAAATTAAACTATACTAAAAATGCATGAAAAATGAATTAAATAGCTATAATGCAATAGCCAAACAAGGCCCTAGCTAAATGTCTAGCCGAGTGGTCCCGATCGTGCATTGTTCATTGTTCTTGGCTGCTCCAGGTGTGTCCTGCTGTACTCAGTTCTGTCTAGGTGCCAGCACTAGTCTGTGGCTTCTAGTCCAGGTGCTGCTACTGCCTCTTAGTACCATCCTTCACTGTTGCATCCAGGTGCGGTCCACAACCTACTCCAGGTACTGCTCACAACCTGCTCCAAATGCTGCTCCATGTTCTGTCATTAACGGCTGCATTAGTACTGATGTCTTGCACACTCCTCGGCCTACCCAACGAGCGTCTGCTTCAGCTGCCCCCAAAATTCCTCAGCAGTCCAGCACATATCCTCCTCACTGCACAGCTTTGTACTAATGTCTATAAGCACGACTGTTAAAACAAGATTATCTTTCTAGCGTAAGCAACACCAAGCAGTAGACAGATGCGCTAATAGTTGCTGCTGTAAGTTGCCATGCAATGCTCTGCATTTTTCTCTTGCATTCTATGTAACTCAGCTGCAGAACCGAGCAACATCATCACAAGCCTCTTTGTAGCATTCACTACCAGACTACATCAATAGCAATAGAAACCGAGGTGAAAAAAATTAACCAAAGAAAATCACAACAGTAAGTTAAATGAGACACAGAGTAGAAAATATTAACGGATGAATATTAAAACAACACTGAAACAAAAGAAGAACACAAGATGAAATAAAGGCAAAAACATATGAGCAAAAAATGAAATAAGAAGATGCCCGTTGTCTACTGCAACCACGTACTCCAGCGCTGTTCCAGGCAAGGAAACTAGCAACACATCTGCACCATTCGGTTTGTCACCCAGTCACGCCACTAAACTTCTCCATTTGCTCCTCTCATCCCAACAACACAGCAGGAAATAGACAGCCACACAGCTCAGCAACCAACAACCTAGAGCAATGACAGCAAACAATATGATTGATAGATAATAAAAACCAAAACATAGATGAACAGTACAAACATAGTAAAACAGAGCTGAACAGAGGCAACCAACGAAAGCTAGAAAAAAAAGAAAAAAGACCAATAAACTAAATCACAGCATTGTTAAAGGGAAATGCATGTCTAATGGACTAAAACAGTAAATGAAAATGCAAGACTCATCAAGACTAAAACCGAGAACACAAACCACGGTACCCAGCTCCTCTCGTTACTAAAAAATTTACAGCAAACAATATAAACATAATGAAATTGGAAACGAAGGAAATGGATGATCAAATAGTTAAGAACGCAGCAGAGCAAAGAAGGGGATGTTTAACTACTGTCACCAGTCACGCCCCTGACTCTACCCAAGAACAAAGTTTCTCCGAGTAACAACAATAGCAAACTCACAGTGATGAATAGTGCAGTTAAAAATTAGTGAAATAAAAACAAAATGGGTAACCGAACTGAGATTTAAAACACAGCAAAGAGTAGAAGAAATTAGCTACTGTCACCAGCTTTTTTCAACAACCTGATGCACTGTAAAGAGAGGTTGATTTGAGTAAGAAAAAAAAAAAGAAAAAAATGCAGCTATATGAACAGTAACAAAACACTTAATAACCGAAAAGAAATTGCTTCATTAAATAAAATTTGAAACTGATAAATTAAAAGTGCTTGAAGTTTGCTAAAACAATGGTGTTTAAAGGAAAATAAACTAATGGAAATTCTAAACAGAAACAAGAAAATAAAACATAGAAATGAAAATTTAATCTAAAATAAAACTATTCTAAAAACTATTCCTAAATTACTCTACACTACTCCTATCCTAGACTACCTCCTACACTACTTACCCTAGTTCCTCCTTGATTTTCCAATTGCCATCATGTTCTATTTATACACACACTTAGAGGTATAATGGTAATTTATCTATCTTAGATGAGTTGGCATTGTTTGGCCATTTGTCTTCATTTTATTTACTGCAGAGTAGATATTTCCACGTCATCAGTTTTTTTGTCCAATTGGCTGTGCGATGTAGCCCGGCGTGTGTCTTCCAAAGGGTTAGCATGGTGTCCGTTGATCTTATTGTTTCGAAGCGAATAAAATACGGCACTTGGCATCACGCGTGTCCAGACAACTGATGACTCGGTCTGTAAATTGGAAGTGGTCCAACCTCCTTTAGCCTATTTTCAGCCTATTTTTGACTGAAACGACTGAGTTTCATTTGGATTTAATTTACCTGCAAATTAAAGAATTTTAATTAAATAAAGGGGATAATTAATAAAATAATATGGGGATTTAAATAATTAATTAAGAAATTAAGCACAAATAATTCTATTAAAAATAGAATTATCACACCTCCAAACTTGAGTTTTTGCTTATCCTTAAGTAAAACAAAACAGATGTAGGAAAATGACAAGTACCCGACATAATAATCTCCCCAATATTATCCTCAAAGATAAAGTACAAACTATGATCTTAAAGACTCACAATTATAAGTCCAACATTCAGAATCATTTAATCATAAGTCTTAACCCAAATTGGACTCTTCGTGTGTGTGTGAAACTGTCAAAGCCACTTCACAGTACATTCCCCGGATCAGATTATACAAACACAGTGAATGCAAAGTCAATGACATGTGATCATTCCCATAAGTTTGCTTTTCACTTCTCTCTCCACTAATGTAGTCACACTTAATCAAAGATCAATAGGACTTCATTAAGCTTGTAATGTAAGGCTGGGGTTAAGGTATGATAAAATCAATTTAGGTTTAATTACCCCTTAACATGCATTACCTCTAGGATCCTTAATGTAAGAGCTCTTGTTATTTCCCCCAAACTTATTTATTTCACTATTCTATTTTTGCATTTTTCATCTTTCTTCTTTTCTTCTGTTTTTTTTCCTTTCATTTTTCTTTTCTTCTCTCTTTTTATTTTTTATTTTTTTTTCGAACTTTCACTATCACCAAATACCCATATATACAAAGCTCATAATATATCCCAATAAATTTTCAAGCTTTCAGGGTAAGGGATAGGAAAAGAGTGTTTAAGCTAAGGAAAATTATGCAGGTGTATTTACAGAGAAAAGTTTATTTGGCCCATATGGGTGACTAGGGATAAAATATGTACAAGGATGGCTAGAAAGGCTCAAACGATCCAAAGATGGCCTAAATCATCTCCCTAATTAAGTGTGATCTAATATTTCACCTTGAGACAAGATTAAACAAATTCTAGAATATGATGTAAAAAAATCAATTGAACAAATGCAATCCTATGTCCACATAAGCTTTCTCTAAATAAATATACAGATTCATGACATGACATGTGCATAAAATGAGGAAAATCACAATCAGAATCAAGACAAATTCAAGAATTCAACTTCATGCTTTTCCTATAATCATGCTTCTCAGTCAATCAAAATCAGACTTAATCATGGCGTCATATCATCAGAATATGGGAAAACTACATGCTAATCACTAAATCATCCCAAAATCAAACAATTTAAGCTCATATTTTCAAAAAAATTTTGAAAACCTTTTCAATTTTGCCTAAATTTTCAAAAAATACTCAAGTGATATCCCCTTCCCCAAACTTAAAGTGCACAATGTCCTCAATGTGCAGATAATATAAACATTTAAGCTCAAGAATAGAGTACTCCCCTTTCTGATGTTGATGATGAACAACTGAAACTTGATTGAAAGCATAATACTAGAAAAGAAATCTACAAAATAAACAAAGAGACAACGAAAAAGAAAAAGAAAAAGGTTGTATACAAAATGAAAAGAAAAATTAAGCCACTTCAAATGCAGCTAAAGAAAACAACACTCAGCAGCAGAGCGAAGAGTAGGAGGATCAGCCAGAGTGGTGATAGAATGTTGACAGTTAACTCCTCCTTAGCTCTATCTAATTCCCTCCTCTCAGATTTCTTGTGCTCAAGCCTTATATCCTCCTCAACATCCAACTTAAAACACTCTTGAGAGTCATCAGGGAACTTCAAAGGTTTGAAAACATGAAATGTCACCTCCTAATTTAGGATTCTCATAGTCAATTCCCCCTTTTGTACATCAATTAAAGTTCTACCAGTCGCTAGGAAAGGTCTGCCTAGTATAATGGGGACCTCCCTGTCTTCCTCCATGTCTGAAATAATAAAATCTGCAGGGAAAATAAATTTGTCCAGCTTTACTAAAACATCCTCAATGACTCCCTTCGGATATTTAATGGATCGATCAATTAGCTGAAGAGTCATTGTGGTAGGCTTGACATCCCCTATTCCTAACTTTTGGTAGATAGACAAAGGCATTAGATTGATACTGGCTCCTAAATCACACAGGGCTCTACCAAAGAACAGATTTCCAATAGTGCAGGGTATGGTAAAACTCCCGGGATCCTTGAGCTTGGGGGGTAATTTCTTCTGGATGATTGCACTACATTCCTCAGTTAAGGCCACCGTCTCATAATCTTCCAATCTTCTTTTCCTAGAGAGGATATTCTTCAAAAACTTCACATAACTTGACATTTTCTCTAAGGCATATGCGAAAGGAATGTTGATGTGAAGTTTCTTAAAAACCTCAAGCAATTTGGCAAATTGATGATCCAGTTTTTGATTTTAGAACCTCTGAGGAAAAAGGTACTGGTGGTCTAACTAGAGGCAGTTTAGTGGAAACATTTGCAGCGTCATAGGACGAGGAAGGCTGTGAAGTAAAAGAAGGTAAAGATGAAGAAGGGCCTAACTTTGTTTCCTTTGCAGCTTGATCTTTTGATTCCTGCTCTTTCTGAGCTGCTTCATTAGAACTTAAGGTGTCACGACCCAAAACTACCCAAAAATCAGAGTAAATATTTCGCGTTTTGTTATTTTCTTTCATGCTTACCTATCCTCTGATCGTGACCACACTCCACTAACAAATTGGGCTGCGCGTCAATGCCAGTCCCACCATACATTTACCATATAACTTAATTCTTTCTTAGTCATTTATAAGTGTTTACAATATTTATACATCCCCTAAAGTTACTTACAAACATGTTATTGTGCTATGCTTATTTAGATATAATATGTACAAGTGTGTATACCTTAAATGATGGGCAGCAGCGGATATCCGAAATGCAGTACTGAGTCACCTCAACTTCAACTGAAAATTATCTGTGTGAGAAAATGAAAGGGGTGAGCACATCAAGCTCAGTAAGGCAATCCTACGAACAAGTAGGTGACCATACTACCTACATGAACGTGGTGCCATGCATAAACCACTATTTCTCCACACATTTTAAAACAGATGATATGAGTTATGATGTTATGTAAATCCATTCGCATGACAAAATTCAACATGCATTATTTCAAATCATTTCTTTCTCATTTAAAATTTCACAATAAGGCCAGGACTCAACCCATCCCTCGGGTGGTCCTGACTCACATAAAAACAAAAAAATCGATTTACATTCGCACATGGGTTTGAAAAGCAAGGAAGTAATCATCATGCACGCTTGATTTTAAAAACCCAATTTTAATCTCATCAAAGTCGTCAACATGCGAGACCAGGCAACATCTGTATATCGGTAATAACCAAGACTATGGCCATGTGTCCTCGGGAGTTCCTCTGCTACATGGATCCTAGTGTGCGGGTTCTCACCATGATCGAGAACCGCCCGGGAGGTGGGTCAATCCATCTCGTCGGTCTTATCCGATCCCATGCATCCGAAGATGCCGCATCCGAAGATGCCGTATCCGAAGATACCACACGGTACATCGTACTCCACGCTACTTGCATGGTACATCGTACTCCGTGGACCCATATCATGTCTCTATTGTCACGACCCAAAACTACCCAAAAATCAGAGTAAATTTTTCGCGTTTTGTTATTTTCTTTCATGCTTACCTGTCCTCTGATCGTGACCACACTCCACTAACAAATTGGGCTGTGCGTCAATGTCAGTCCCACCATACATTTACCATATAACTTAATTCTTTCTCAGTCATTTATAAGTGTTTACAATATTTATACATCCCCTAAAGTTACTTACAAACATGTTACTGTGCTATACTTATTTAGATACAATATGTACAAGTGTATATACCTTAAATGATGGGCAGCAGTGGAGATCCGGAATGCAGTACTGAGTCGCCTCAACATCTACTGGAGATTATCTGTGTGAGAAAATGAAAGGGGTGAGCACATCAAGCTCAGTAAGGCAATCCTACGAACAAGTAGGTAACCATACTACCTACATGAACGTGGTGCCATGCATAAACCACCATTTCTCCACACATTTTAAAACAGATGATATGAGTTATGATGTTATGTAAATCCATTCGCATGGCAAAAAATTCAACATGCAATTATTTCAAATCATTTCTTTCTCGTTTAAAATGTCACAACAAGGCCAGAACTCAACCCATCCCTCGGGTGGTCCTGACTCACATAAAACCATAAAAATCTGTTTACATCATACATGGGTTTAAAAAGCATGGAAATAACATCATGCAAATATAGTTTAAAACTCAATTTTGATCTCATCAAAATCGTCACCATGCGAGACTAGGCAACATCTGTATATCGATAATAACCAAGACTATGGCCATGTGTCCTCAGGAGTTCCTCTGCTACACAGATCCTAGTGTGCGGGTTCTCACCATGATCGGGAACCGTCCGGGAGGTGGGTCACTCCATCTCATCGGTCTTATCCGATCCCATGCATCCGAAGATGTCGCATCCGAAGATGCCGCATCCGAAGATGCCGCATCCGAAGATGCCGCATCCGAAGATGCCACATGGTACATCGTACTCCATGCTACTTGCATGGTACATCGTACTCCGTGGACCCATATCGCTCTAGGTACTCCAGCCCAAATGGCCTGCTTCCCACAGAGAGATTTTGTTTCTTATATCATATCTCAATACTCATGCCATGTCTCAAAACGCACGTGCGAGCCTATTTAATCGGTGACACACAGTCTACCCGATGCTCCAAGCACGGCTCATCGCATGTTCTCATAAAATCAGTGCAAGCGATGCTCAGCACTCTCATCAAATCAAGTAAAACTAGTGTGAGCTAGGCTCTAGCACTCTATATATGAATCACATGAAAATCTTATAAAATCTGGTGCGAGTTAAACTCCAGTACCCTGTCTCAAAAATCATATAAAAATATGGTGCGAGTTAGACTCCAGCACTGTTTCACAAAAATCATATGAAAACCTGGTGCGAGTTAGACTCTAACACCGTGTCACGAAAATATGTGAAATCTGGTGCGAGTTATACTCTAGCACCTATGCATGTAAAACTCTAGTACGAGCTCTCGCTCCAGCACTAATGTATGCATCACCCAAATAAAAACATCGTGCGGGTTGAGCTCCAGCACGTCACATGTGAATAAAAACACCTAGGCGGCTCTGTTTCCTCAAAACAGTTTTCAAAACAATAATATCGTTGAAAGTATGCAATGCTGTGCATTTTCTTTCAAGGTTAGCCAGCCTACTGATGCATGCATTAAAATGTCTCCAGAACGAGCAGAAACCTCTTGTTCTTGCTCCTCCCAATTTTTCCTAAATTTGTAAATTTTACCCTTAACAAGGGTATTTTGGTAATTTACCCCTTCGAGGCACTACAATTATTATTTGACCTCTAGACCCTTCAGATAATTTTTAAAGGACTGCAAATGAACTTAAATTTTTGTAAAGTTACCTCTAGCAGTCTGCAGAATTCCCTTACCTTATTTTCCTGTCGAGCCTGACCTTTCCTCTGATGTCACGTCGCGCAGTCCGATCTGCTCCCAATCCGATGTCCGAAACTGCATATAAATATTCCTCAGGTCAGATATTATACAACTTAATTGTATTTAATACTTTCTGGGCTTACTTTAAATCATTGGGCCCATTTATCCCTATTGGGCCCGATTGTGCCTTAATGGGCCTTAATCGACCTTAAGCGCATTTTCCACTTAATTTTCACATTATCGAGGCCTTTTGGGCTCATTGGGCCCACCAACAATTTATTGGGCCTCGTTCTAACTCTCGAATAGCTCAATTTATTATTTACGACAATTTAACTCAATTTCCATAATTTAATTCATTTTATGCGATAATTAAATCCGAAACGCGCATAACGATGTAAATTATCATAAATAAGGGTTACTTACCCGAGATTCCATGCTAGTACGCAAATCGAGACTGTCTCAAGCTCTCGTTTGACATCGATTATCGAGCTACACAATTTCATAAATTTTTGGGTAAATTTCCAATCGAAAATTAATTAAATATAATATTCCAAAATTCAAATCGGTCAATTTCGACCGCTACTGACTTACCCGTAGCTCGATTACATCGTCGGGATTTTTTTCCCAATTTTTCCTCTTTTTCTTTTTCCCTTTTTCTCCTTTTTCCCTTCTTTCTTAGCTGAACCGGTTCAGTCCAGTTCAACCCGGTTCAGATCGCCGGTTCACCCCGGTTCACCGCCTTGCCGGCCGATTCTCCGCCGGCTTCCACCACCAGTGGCTCCGTTGGGTCGTCCGTAGCTCAAATCTGGGGTCGATTTCACCCAAGTCCACCGGAAAGTCACCGGTCCGGCCTTCTCTCTCTCGGTCGTCGGAACCTATTTCTCTTTCTGCCGTTTTCGGCGTTTGCCGGTAGTTTCGCTGGTCATTTTCGGTGTCAATCGGCTCGGCATTAAGTGGGGAAGCTTCGGTGGCCGGTGGTTGGGGCCGAATCAGCGTCGATCGCCGAAAAATCTCTTCTCTCCCCGTCGGTTTCTCTCCCTCGATCCGTCGGATTCCAGCGTCGGTAGGCTGCACCGCCGGTAGCAGGGAGGTCGTCGGCCTCTCCTCTTCCATTTTCGGCCCTTCGCCTGGCCGTTGGTCGCAGGACGGCTCGCCGGCGGTCATCCTCGGTTTGGCTTCGTTTTTAGTTTCAATCTTCTTCTCTCTCCCCAATTTTCTGATTCTTTTTTTTTTCAATTTAATAATTTATTTTTATATATTTATTTATTTATTTCATTAATATTGTAATCATTAAAATACCCAAAATATCTACCAAAAATTATTATTTTATTCCAAATTAATTAATTAAATTTAATTTAATTAATTTATTATATTTTAACCCTTTTTCGGGTATAATTTCTCCGTATTTTTGGGATATTATCCCGAATGACTTTTCGATATATTTTTCTATTATTTTCGGGATTATTTTTCGATTTAAAAATTCCAATTAATCCCGATTAATTCCCATAACTTCATATCTTGATCAATTTAACCCGAAATAAATTTATTTCACCTTTATTGACCACGATTTCTCAATCCATTATTTTTAATTAAAATTTTCTTCTCGAATTTATACCGGCTTTCTATCTTTTGACCATTTTACCTTTGCACGTGTTCGGGATTAATTTAACCTGACTTCCCTTCACGAATACTCATTCATTTCGTATTTTAATTAAATTCGGGTCTTACAACTCTCCCCCACTTAAGGAATTTGATCCTCCAAATTAGAACCAATTCATATGAGTCCATAGACTACTACGGGTACATTAATCGTATCATACTTCTTTAATTCTCATGTGACCTTTTTTCGAAGTGTAACACTATCAAAGGACTTTAATTAGGGAGATCGTCTTAAACCTCAATACTTTCTCACTCCTGTTTAATGCCCGAATCAACTTCTTCAATATACTTGTATTTGCATTAAGCTGAACTGTTGGATCTCATATCCTATCGCCTATGCTGGATCTGGATAGTATTTTCGAAGCATCAAAAGATGGGACACATTGTGGGTGCCTGCTTATTCAAGTGGAAATGCCACCTACAAGTCTTATCTTCCACTTGTCCAATCTCTCAAAAGATTCAATCCAGCGAAACTCAATTTACCTTCTTCCAAAAGTTCGCTATGTCCTTACTCTCTTAGGACAAGAAACATTTCAACCATACTAATCCACCCTCGGTGAATTCCAATACTTTTCTATCTGCTCTGAGGTGTTCTTAATCTCTCCGTCAACTGAACATCCTCAGAGACTTATTATACTAATTCAGAAGGAATTACTATCTGTCAGCCACTTTTTCTTATCCCATTTGGGGAACAACCCCTACAGCCATACACTGCCTCATATCTTGTTATCTCGATACTCAAGTGCCAACTGTCGTTATTGGCGACTTCAATTTGTAACAATTGATCGTTCCAGGAGCTTATAAAATCAATGCACCTACTCTCATCATATCCTCCAGAACTTGTACAGTCCTCTCTGACTGACCATCTGTACGAGGACGGAAAGCTGTGCTAATACTCAGTCGGGTTCCCATAGTTTCCTAAAAAATATTCTCAGAGGTGGGAAGTGAAGCGGGAATCCCTATGTGATACCATGCTCACTGGAACGCTACATAATGTTCCACAATCTACTTTATACCTAAATCCTCATACACTGAGTATTTGGGGATTTCCTAACCAGAAGGTGGGTAGACTTAGTCAACTTAGCGACTATCATCTAAATAGTCTCGTGATTCACCTGGGTTCTCTGTAACCCATCACGACATTCATGGAGACTTGCTCTCATTTTTCGTGCCGTGTCGATATAGGTAGAGGCTGCAATAACTCTGCAGACTTTTAATACTCTACCTTACTCTGCTGACCTACTAGGAACTTTTCCACAATCTCTACCATATCTCTTTCCACATCTGACCACCAATACCCTTTTCAGAGATTTTGATACATTCTTTACTTTCTGTATGCACCGTATATCCCGAAGAGTGAGCTTCTGACAATATTACTATCCCATCAACTGTGGTCTTGGGGAGCACTCATACTGTCTCAGAACCTCTGTAAATCATCATCACACTCTGTGAACTCTGTCACTGTACCCTTCTGAATCTGACCCACACTATCGACACCCTGTCGATCATCACGCTAAGCCTGTGCAATCTGGGCACCCTCATCCGGTTCTAGTCTCAGGCTAGCTGTCACACAATCACTATCATCATCAGAAGGGATCACATCACTATTGAGGCTCACAACTGCTCTAGCAGCTCACGCTCCCTGACCATCATATGTGGTACCATCCCGAGGCTCTTTCTAGTCGAGGCATCAGCCATCACATTAGCCTTTCTTGGGGGTACAATTTTCCACAATCAAAATCTCTCAGAAGCTCTAACCCACTATGTATTCTCATATTCTCCTCTTTCTGTGAAAAACAGATACTCGGGGCTTTATGATCAGTGCATATAAAAAATTTCTCACCTTGTACATAATAGTACCATATCCTCGGTACAAATACTACCGTTGCCAACTTAAAATCATGAGTCAGATAGTTTATTTCATGATCAAGGAGTTGTCTGACTCCATAATTGACTATCTTCCCATTATACATCAATACACAGCTCCTTCATTATTTTGAGGTATCCATACTCACTAAGAACCTCTTGAGCTGTTGGGTATGGTGAAATTAATCACGGTATTCAGTTCATACTTCACTACACTGAAATTCATGTCACATCCATCATCTTATTTATCATCTCATTCAAAGACCACGTTTTCTTAGTTAAACGTGTCAACCAAGTATACCCTTTTTAGAACTTGCAGCAACCATCTGTAAAAGCAATTTCCCAATTATTGCTTATAAATCGCCCTGGACTTTAACTACACCCAACATATCATCAATAAGGATGATGACAAATCGGTCCAGGTGAAGTTTAAATAACTCATTGTAGTTGAGCTCCACTACTTATTTCAATCGTCCATATCCTTGACTTATTTACGCATAAGCGTATAAGATCCTTCAAAATCATTTACGTTTTCAGGTACTAACCTGCGTCATTTCCTTTTCTTAACTTAACGGCTCTTATTAAATTTTACTATGTTAACCTTTATGATTTGTCGAATTTTAATATTCTTATCGTCTTAGTAAAGGTATCCTAATGCTAAAGGTATTTATTATGACGATCGATTTCACATTATAGGTTATATATATATATATATATATATATATACTTTTAGACGATGTCAAGTCTTCAGGCGGGGAGGTATTTTGAAATACCTTTGTTAACCTTCAGACTTAAACACATAGACTGGTTATGGTTATATCCATCTTTATCCTTGGTTATAATTTATATTCCCTACTTATCACTTAATCCCAATTACTTCGCATATTAAGGGTATTCCTTACCTAGAATATGTCTCTTACTCCAATACATCTTGTATTTAGGATCTATCTTATCTTAAAGATTATCTCCTTTCGTATATCCCTCATGACAAAACTCTTTCATTATTCATTCCGTGAGTACAATCCTTTACTCCTTTAATTTCAACTGTTGCACCCCTTTTTATCACTTGTCAACACTTACAGTATACTTTTCAGTGATGTTCTCACTCCTGTTTTCAACTTAAAATCTCTATATCCATATTTCGTTAATTAATCCTCCTCTATTGGGGTACTCATTTATCAGTATTGTGCCCAACGATGTAGGCATTCATGCCTTTTACTCACTTATATGCGAATGAAGGCGGTATGAATAAATGTGTGGCACCAGGATCAATGAAGATATGTACTTCATTATTCATAACAAGTGTGGTATCTTACACCACATCCATGAAACATCAATAGTGTCCTGGTCCAAGACATCCTCTCGCCTTCGTCCAACAGCCTACTTTCCTTTTTCTTTTCGGCTATGGCCTCCCTTTTCGTTGCAACTATACCAACAAAGTTTTTCTCTATCTCTTTACTTTTCTGTGGGGCGATCTCGCCCAACCCTGTGCAATCAAAATCAATGGTCCGTCTTACCACACTTAACGGCCATTTTCATCAATACAGTGTAGGTATAAACCCTCATTCCGTGGTATCTATCACACATCCCACACTGCTTACACTGCTACACTGCTTCGTAGCAGGTCGGGGTCCTCCAATTACAATGCCCCTCAAGAGTGCCAAAATTGGATGCACTGGGGCCTTACCAATTATCTTACTCCATGACTCATCAAATTAAATCTTTTACCAATTACCATTTTTCCCATTTTTAACATCTCTGTCATTTCTCGATTCTCTTTTCTGTCTCTATTTTAGCCCTCACTACCTTTCCCAATCTCAGAGGCGTGCAATTCATGTTCTTATTTACCCAACTGTAAATCTGCGCACTGCCTCAGTATAGGTAATATCTCACGGGCCAATCGAACTCTAATTGAAAAGTTGAGCCATTTCATGAACTTTTAGACATCTCGACTGTCACTTGTTCATAGTGTCGAGGTAATATCTGCCCAGGAATATAATTGAGTTTCATACTCATAAGCATACTCATCAATAAATCAATTCCTTTTAAACAATGTTCGGGATATTCTATCACCGGAATACATCCATAAACATTTCTCATCTTAGCTCTGGATGTTTAACACTTAAGATGGGTCGAGCGGGTTTCCACCAATGCTCTGTCTTGCCCTCAAATCCCTTGCATACTCTCAGCAATTAGCTCCCAAAATATTCTCCACACTCCGCTCCAACCTCGCGAAGCGTGTCTCAATACTGTCCGATCTCTCTGTCGGACTCAGTGGGGCATGCTCAACATTAGCCTTCATTTCAATTTCATCCTGATTCTCACAGGTCAACTCAGCACGACTAGCAAACTCAGGTCTACCTCTACGACCTCTGCCTCGTGCACTATCTCATCTAACGCGACTCATATTAGGCATTCCTGCATTCTCAACCATTTCTTAGTCAAAACCCATCTCGATATACACTATTGTATCTAACCAAGCACAGTAACACGGGGATGTAATTTCCTAATAACTGACACTGACACACATCAGACCAATTGCTGCTCTGATACCACCTTTATATGTCACGACCCAAAACTACCCAAAAATCAAAGTAAATTTTTCGCGTTTTGTTATTTTCTTTCATGCTTACCTGTCCTCTGATCGTGACCACACTCCACTAACAAATTGGGCTGTGCGTCAATATCAGTCCCACCATACATTTACCATATAACTTAATTCTTTCTCAGTCATTTATAAGTGTTTACAATATTTATACATCCCCTAAAGTTACTTACAAACATGTTACTGTGCTATACTTATTTAGATACAATATGTACAAGTGTATATACCTTAAATGATGGGCAGTAGCGGATATCCGGAATGCAGTACTGAGTCGCCTCAACATCTACTGGAGATTATCTGTGTGAGAAAATGAAAGGGGTGAGCACATCAAGCTCAGTAAGGCAATCCTACGAACAAGTAGGTAACCATACGACCTACATGAACGTGGTGCCATGCATAAACCACCCTTTCTCCACACATTTTAAAACAGATGATATGAGTTATGATGTTATGTAAATCCATTCGTATGGCAAAAAATTCAACATGCAATTATTTCAAATCATTTCTTTCTCGTTTAAAATGTCACAACAAGGCCAGAACTCAACCCATCCCTCGGGTGGTCCTGACTCACATAAAACCATAAAAATCCGTTTACATCATACATGGGTTTAAAAAGCATGGAAATAACATCATGCAAATATAGTTAAAAACTTGATTTTGATCTCATCAAAATCGTCACCATGCGAGACTAGGCAACATCTGTATATCGGTAATAACCAGGACTATGGCCATGTGTCCTCGGGAGTTCCTCTGCTACACGGATCCTAGTGTGCAGGTTCTCACCATGATCGGGAACCGCTCGGGATGTGGGTCACTCCATCTCGTCGGTCTTATCCGATCCCATGCATCCGAAGATGCCGTATCTGAAGATGTCGTATCCAAAGATACCACACGGGTACATCATACTCCATGCTACTTGCACGGTACATCGTACTCCGTGGACCCATATCGCTCTAGGTACTCCAGCCCAAATGGCCTGCTTCCCATAGAGAGATTTTGTTTCTTATATCATATCTCAATACTCATGCCATGTCTCAAAACGCACGTGCGAGCCTATTTAATCGGTGACACACAGTCTACCCGATGCTCCAAGCACGGCTCATCGCATGTTCTCATAAAATCAGTGCGAGCGATGCTCAGCACTCTCATCAAATCAAGTAAAACTAGTGCGGGCTAGGCTCTAGCACTCTATATATGAATCACATGAAAATCTTATAAAATCTGGTGCGAGTTAAACTCCAGCACCCCGTCTCGAAAATCATATAAAAATATGGCGCGAGTTAGACTCCAGCACCGTTTCACAAAAATCACATGAAAACCTGGTGTGAGTTAAACTCTAACACCGTGTCACGAAAAAGCATGTGAAATCTGGTGCGAGTTATACTCTAGCACCTATGCATGTAAAACTCTAGTGCGAGCTCTCGCTCCAGCACTAATGCATGCATCACCCAAATCAAAACATCGTGCGGGCTGAGCTCCAGCACGTCACATGTGAATAAAAACACGTAGGCGGCTCTGTTTCCTCAAAACAGTTTTCAAAACAATAATATCGTTGAAAGTATGCAATGCTGTGCATTTTCTTTCAAGGTTAGCCAGCCTACTGATGCATACATTAAAATGTCTCCAGAACGAGCAGAAACCTCTTGTTCTTGCTCCTCCCAATTTTTCCTAAATTTGTAAATTTTACCCTTAACAAGGGTATTTTGGTAATTTACCCCTTCGAGGCACTACAATTATTATTTGACCTCTAGACCCTTTAGATAATTTTTAAAGGACTGCAAATGAACTTAAAATTTCGTAAAGTTACCTCTAGCAGTGCGCAGAATTCCCTTACCTTATTTTCCTGTCGAGCCTGACCTTTCCTCTGATGTCACGTCGCGCAGTCCGATCTGCTCCCAATCCGATGTCCGGAACTGCATATAAATATTCCTCAGGTCAGATATTATACAACTTAATTGTATTTAATACTTTCTGGGCTTACTTTAAATCATTGGGCCCATTTATCCCTATTGGGCCCGATTGCGCCTTAATGGGCCTTAATCGGCCTTAAGCCCGTTTTCCACTTAATTTTCACATTATCGCGGCCTATTGGGCTCATCGGGCCCACCAACAATTTATTGGGCCTCGTTCTAACTCTCGAATAGCTCAATTTATTATTTACGACAATTTAACTCGATTTCCATAATTTAATTCATTTTATGCGATAATTAAATCCGAAACGTGCATAACGATGTAAATTATCATAAATAAGGGTTACTTACCCGAGATTCCATGCTAGTACGCAAATCGAGACTGTCTCGAGCTCTCGTTTGACGTCGATTGTCGAGCTACACAATTTCATAAATTTTCGGGTAAATTTCCAGTCGAAAATTAATTAAATATAATATTTCAAAATTCAAATCGGTCAATTTTGACCGCTACTGACTTACCCGTAGCTCGATTACATTGTCGGGATTTTTTTCCCAATTTTTTCTCTTTTTCTTTTTCCCTTCTTTCTTAGCTGAACCGGTTCGGTCCGATTCAACCCGGTTCAGACTGCCGGTTCACCTTGGTTCACTGCCTTGCCGGCCGGTTCTCCGCTGGCTTCCACCGCCAGTGGCTCCGTTGGGTCGTTCGCAGCTCGAATCTGGGGTCGATTTCACCCAAGTCCGTCGGAAAGTCACCGGTCCAACCTTCTCTCTCTCGATCGTCGAAACCCATTTCTCTTTCCGTCGTTTTTGGCGTTTGTCGGCAGTTTCGTCGGTCATTTTCGGTGTCAATCGGCTCGGCATTAAGTGGGGAAGCTTCGGTGGTCGGTGGTTGGGGCCGAATCGACGTCGATCGCTGAAAAATCTCTTCTCTCCCCATCGATTTCTCTCCCTCGATCCGTCGGATTCCGGCGTCGGTAGGCTGCACCGCCAGTAGCAGGGAGGTCGCCGGCCTCTCCTCTTCCATTTTCGACCCTTCGCCTGGCCGTTGGTCGCCGGACGGCTCGCCGGTGGTCATCCTCGGTTTGGCTTCGTTTTCCGTTTCAATCTTCTTCTCTCTCCCCGATTTTCTGATTCTTTTTTTTTTCAATTTAATAATTTATTTTTATATATTTATTTATTTATTTCATTAATATTTTAATCATTAAAATACCCAAAATATCTACCAAAAATTATTATTTTATTTCAAATTAATTAATTTAATTTAATTTAATTTATTTATTATATTTTAACCCTTTTTCAGGTATAATTTCTCCGTATTTTTGGGATATTGTCCCGAATGACTTTTCGATATATTTTTTGATTATTTTCGGGATTATTTTTCGATTTAAAAATTCCAATTAATCCCGATTAATTCCCATAACTTCATATCTTGATCAATTTAACCCGAAATAAATTTATTTCACCTTTACTGACCAAGATTTCTCAATCCATTATTTTTAATTAAATTTTTCTTCTTGAATTTATACCGACTTTCGATCTTTTGACCATTTTACCCTTGCACATGTTCGGGATTAGTTTAACCCGACTTCCCTTCACGAATACTCATTCATTTCGTATTTTAATTAAATTCGGGTCTTACATCTATACTCATGCCATGTCTCAAAACGCACGTGTGAGCCTATTTAATCGATGACACACAGTCTACCCGAAGCTCCAAGCACGGCTCATCGCATGTTCTCATAAAAATCAGTGGGGGGTGCGAGCGATGCTCCAGCACTCTCGTCAATTCAAGTAAAACTAGTGCGAGCTAAGCTCTAGCACTCTTATCAAATCATGTGGAAAATCTGGTGCGAGTTACACTGTAGCACCCTGTCACAAAAATCATGTAAAATCTGGTGCAAGTTAGACTCTAGCACCGTGTCACGAAAATCATATATATATAAAATCTGGTGCGAGTTGGACTCCAGCACCAATGCATGTAAAACTCTAGTGCGAGCTCTCGCTCCAGCACTAATGCATGCATCACACAACTCAAAATATCATGCGAGCTGAGCTCTAGCACGTCACATGTCAATAAAAACACGTAGGCGGCTCTGTTTCCTCAAAACAGTTTTCAAACAATTTCATCGTTGAAAACTATGAAATGCTGTGCATTTTTCTTTCAAGGTTAGCCAGCCTACTCATGCATGCATCAAAACACCTCCCGAACGAGCAGAAACCTCTTGTTCTTGCTCCTCCCAATTTTTCCTAAATTTGTAAATTTTACCTTTAACAAGGGTATTTTGGTAATTTGCCCATTCGGGGCACTAAAATTATTATTTGACCTCTAGACCCTTCAGATAATTTTTAAAGGACTGCAAATGAACTTAAAATTTTGTAAAGTTACCTCTAGCAGTCCGCAGAATTCCCTTACCTTATTTTCCTGTCGAGTCTGACCTTTCCTCTGATGTCACGTCGCGCAGTCCGATCTGCTCCCAATCCAATGTCCGGAACTGCGTATAAATATTCCTCAGGTCAGATATTATACAACTTAATTGTATTTAATACTTTCTGGGCTTAATTTAAATCATTGGGCCCATTTATCCCTATTGGGCCCGATTGCACCTTAATGGGCTTAAGCCCGTTTTTCACTTAATTTTCACATTATCAAGGCCTATTGGGCTCATTGGGCCCACCAAAAATTTATTGGGCCTCGTTCTAACTCTCTAATAGTTCAATTTATTATTTACGACAATTTATCTAAATTTTCAAAATTTAATTCAATTTATGCGGAATTTAAATTCATATCACGCATAACGATGTAAATTGTCGTAAATAATGGTTACTTACCCGAGATTCCATACTAGTATGTAAATCGAGGCTGTCTCGATCTCTCGTTGGATGCCAATTGTCGAGCTACACAATTTCATAAATTTTCGGGTAAATTTTTGATCGAAAATTAATTAAATTGAATACTCCGAAATTTAAATCGGGTCAATTTCGACCACTACTGACTTACCCGTAGCTCGATTACATTGCCGGGATTTTTCCTCAATTTTTCCTCTTTTTCTTTTTCCCTTTTTCTCCTTTTTTCCTCTCTTTCTTGGCTGAACCGGTTCGGTCCGATTCAGACCCGGTTCAGACCGTCGGTTCACTCCGGTTCGCTTCGATTCAGGGCCTTGTCGGTCGGTTCTCCACCGGCTTCCACCGCCAGCAGCTCCGCTGGGTCGTCCGCAGCTCGGATCTGGTCTCGGTTTCGATCGAGGTCGCCGAAAAGTCGCCGGTCCGGTTGTTCTCCCTCTGCCGTCGGAACCCATTTCCATTTCTGCCATTTTCGGCGCTGTCCGCCGTTTTCGGCGACTGCCACCACCACCAATCTGCTTGTCTTGGCCTCGGGGACGTTCGGCTGGGGGTGGGTCAGCCAGATCGCCAACGTTCGCCGCCGTTTCCTTTTTTCCTCTCGGTTCCCTCTCTCTCTCCTTTCCTCATCGCCGGCAGCCGTTTTCCCTTAGTTATCGGTGCCAGCGAACTCAGCAGCCTCGCCTGGTCGGCTTCCCGGTGACGTCCGATGGTGAGGCCGACGGGCTGGGGCTGGTTCCTCGGGTTTTCGGCTTCGTTTTCGTTTCTTTCTTCTCTCCCCGATCCATTTTCTGATTTCTCTTTTTTTTTTCAATTCTTTAATTTATTTTTATATATTTATTTATTTTATTAATATTTTAAATCATTAAAATACATTAAAAATACCCAATATCTCTTAAAATATCCTAAAAAATATTATTAAATTCTAAATTCATTTATTTAATTTATTTTAACCCTTTTGGGTATATTTTTTTTATTATTTTCGGGATTATTTTTCGAAGTAAAAATCTCGATTTATTCCAATAAATTTATATCTTGATCAATTTAACCCGAAATTTAATTATTTCTTCGTTATTGATCAAGATTCTCAAATCCATTATTTTAAATTAAATTTCCTTATCGAATTTACACCGGCTTTCGATCTTTTGACCATTTTGCCCTTGCACGTGTTTGAGAATTCTATTTCAATCCTTTTGCATTTTTAATTTTCGTGTTTTAACTAAAATCGGGTCTTACATAATCTCCCCCACTTAAGGAATTTGGTCCTCCAAATTAGAACCAAGTCATATGAGTCCATATATAACTCCGGGTACATTAATCGTATCATACTTTTTAATTCTCGTGTGACCCTTTTCCGGAATGTAATACTACCAAAGGACTTTAATTAGGGAGATCGTCTTAAATCTCAATACTTTCTCTTTCCTGTTTAATGCCCGAATCAACTTCTTCAATATACTTGTATTTGCACTGAGCAGAACTGTTGGAGTTCATATCTGATCACCTATACTGGATTTGGGTAGTATTGTCGAAGTACCAAAAGATGGGACACATTGTGGGTGCCTGCTTATTCAAGTGGAAATGCCACCTACAGGTCTTATCTTCCACTTGTCCAATCTCTCAAAAGATTCAATCCAGCGAAACTCAATTTACCTTCTTCCAAAAGTTCGCTATGTCCTTATTCTCTTAGGAGAAGAAGCATTTCAACCATACTAATTCACCCTCGGTGAATTCCAATACTTTTCTATCTGCTCTGAGGTGTTCTTTATCTCTCACTCAACTGAACATCCTCAGAGACTTATTATACTAATTCAGAAGAAATTACTATCTGTCACCCACTTTTTCTTATCCAATTTGGGGAACAACCCCTACAGCCATACACTGCCTCATATCTTGTTATCCCGATACTCAAGTGACAACTGTCACTATTGGCGAATTCGATTTGTAATAACTGATCATCCCAGGAGCATAAAAAAATCAAGGGCACACGCTTTCATCGGATCCTCCAGAACTTGTACAGTCCTCTCTAACTGACCATCTGTCTGAGGATGGAAAGCTGTGCTAATACTCAGTCGGGTTCCCATAGCTTCCTAAAAATATCCTCAGAGGTGGGAAGTGAAACGGGAATCCCTATATGATACCATGCTCACTGGAACGCTACTTAATGTTCCACAATCTTCCTTACACATAAATCCTCATATACACTCTGAGTATTTGGGGATTTCATAACCAGAAGGTGGGTAGACTTAGTCACTCTATCGACTATCATCCAAATAGCCTCGTAATTCACCTGGGTTCTCTGTAACCCATCACGACATTCATGGAGACTTGCTCCCATTTCCATGCCGTGTCGATATAGGTAGAGGCTGCAATAACCCTGCAGACTTTTAATACTCTACCTTATTCTGCTGACATACTAGGCACTTTTCCACAATCTCTACCATGTCTCTTTTCATATCTGACCACCAATACCCTTTTTTTTGAGATTTCATATACATATTCATTACTTTCCGTATGCATTATATATCCCGAAAAGTGAGCTTCTGACAATATCACTATCCCATCAACTGTGGTCTTGGGGAGCACTCATACTGTCTTGGAACATCTGCAAATCATCATCACACTCTGTGAACTCTATCACTGTACCCTTCTGAATCTGACCCACACTATCGACACCCTGCCAATCATCATGCTAAGCCTGTGCAATCCGGGCACGCTCATCCGGTTCTAATCTCAGGCTAGCTGTCACATAATCACTGTCATCATCAGAAAGGATCACATCACTGCTGAGGTCCACAACTGCTCAAGCAGCTCACGCTCCCTGACCATCATATGGGGTACCATTCCGAGGCTCTTTCTACTCGAGGCATCAGCCATTAGATTAGCTTTTCCTAGGTGGTACAATTTTCACAATCAAAATATCTCAGAAGCTCTAACCCACTATGTATTCTCATATTCGCCTCTTTCTGTGAAAAACAGATACTCGGGGCTTTATGATCAGTGCATATCCAAAATTTCTCACCTTGTACATAATAGTATCATATCCTCGGTACAAATACTACCGTTGCCAACTTAAAATCATGAGTCAGATAGTTTATTTCATGATCAAGGAGTTGTCTGACTCCATAATTGACTATCTTCTCATTATACATCAATAAACAGCTTCTTCATTATTTTGAGGTATCCATACTCACTGAGAACCTCTTGAGCTGTTGGGTATGGTGAAATTAATCACGGTGGTCAGTTCATACTTCACTACACCGAAATTCATGTCACATCTATCATCTTATTTATCATCTCATTCAAAGATCACGTTTTCTTAGTTAAACGTGTCAACAAAAAAATATACCCTTTTTAGAACTCGCAACAACCATCTGTAAAAGCAATTTTTTCAATTGTTGCTTATAATTTTCCCTGAACTTTAACTACACTCAACATATCATCAATAAGGATGATGACAAATCAGTCCATGTAAAGTTTAAATAACTCATTGTAGTTGAGCTCCACTACTTATTTCAATCGTCCATATCCTTGACTTATTTACGCATAAGCGTATAAGATCCTTCAAAATCGCTTACGTTTTCTGGTACTAACCTGCGTCATTTCCTTTTCTTATCTTAACGGCTCTTATTAAATTTTACTATGTTAACCTTTATGAATTGTCGAATTTTAATATTATTATCGTCTTAGTAAAGGTATCCTAATGCTGAAGGTATTTATTACGACGATCGATTTCACGTTATAGGTTATATATTTATACTTTTAGACGCTGTCAAGTCTTCAGGCGGGGAGGTATTTTGAAATACCTTTATTAACCTTCAGACTTAACCACATAGACTGATTATGGTTATATCCATCTTTATCCTTGGTTATAATTTATATTCCCTACTTATCACTTAATCCCAATTACTTCGCATATTAAGGTATTCCTTACCTAGAATATGTCTTTTACTCCAATACATCTTGTATTTAGGATCTATCTTATCTTAAAGATTATCTCCTTTCGTATATCCCTCATGACAAAACTCTTTCATTATTCATTCCGTGAGTACAATCCTTTACTCCTTTAATTTCAACTGTTGCACCCCTTTTTATCACTTGTCAACACTTACAGTATACTTTTCAGTGATGTTTTCACTCCTGTTTTCGACTTAAAATCTCTATATCCATATTCCGTTAATTAATCCTCCTCTATTGGGGTACTCATTTATCAGTATTGTGCCCAATGATGTAGGCATTCATGCCTTTTACTCACTTATATGCGAATGAAGGCGGTATGAATAAATGTGTGGCACCAGGATCAATGAACATATGTCCTTCATTATTCATAACAAGTGTGGTATCTTACACCACATCCATGAAACATCAATAGTGTCCTGGTTTAAAACATCCTCTCGCCTTCGTCCAACAGCCTACTTTCCTTTTTCTTTTCGGCTATGGCCTCCTTTTTCGTTGCAGCTATACCAACGAAGTTTTTCTCTGTCTCTTTACTTTTCTGTGGGGCGATCTCGCCCAACTTTGTACAATCAAAATCAATGGTCCGTCTTACCACACTTAACGGCCATTTTCATCAATACAGAGTAAGTATAGACCCTCCTTCCGTGGTATCTACCACACATCCCACACTGCTTACAGTGCTTACACTGCTACACTGCTTCGTAGCAGGTCGGGGTCCTCCAATCACAATGCCCCTCAAGAGTGCCAAAATTGGATGCACTGGGGCCTTATCAATTATCTTACTCCATGATTCATCAAATTAAATCAAATTAAATCTTTTACCAATTACCATTTTCCCATTTTAACATCTCTGTCATTTCTCGATTCTCTTTTCTGTCTCTATTCCAGCCCTCACTACCTTTTCCAATCTCAGAGGCGTGCAATCCATGTTCTTATTTACCCAACTGTAAATCTGCGCACTGCCTCGGTATAGGTAATATCTCACGGGCCAATCGGACTCTAATTGAAAAGTTGAGCCATTTCATGAACTTTTAGACATCTCGACTGTCACTTGTTCATAGTGTCGAGGTAATATCTGCCCAGGAATATAATTGAGTTTCATACTCATAAGCATACTCTTCAATAAATCAAATCCTCTGGGTAAGAGTAAGGACTTTTATCTATCATTTCTTTTAAACAATATCCAGGATATCCTGTCACCGGAATACATCCATAAACATTTCTCATCTTAGCTCTGGATGTTTAACACTTAAGATGGGTCGAGCGAGTTTCCACCAATGCTCCACTGCGCCTTCGAATCTCATTCATAATCTGAGTAATTAGCTCCTCAAAATAATCTCCACACTCCGCTCCAACCTCGCGAAGCATGTCTCAATACTGTCCGATCTCTCTGTCGGACTCAGTGGGGCATGCTCAACATTATCCTCCATTTCAATTTCATCCTGATTCTCACAGGTCAACTCAGCACGACTAGCAGACTCAGGTCTACCTCTACGACCTCTGCCTCATGCACTATCTCATCTAACGCGACTCATATTAGGCATTCCTGCATTCTCAACCATTTCTTAGTCAAAACCCATCTCGATATACATTATTGTATCTAACCAAGCACAGTAACATGGGGATGTAATTCCTAATTACTGACACTGACACACATCAGACCAGTTGCGCTCTGATACCACCTTTATATGTCACGATCCAAAACTACCTAAAAATCAGAGTAAATTTTTCGCGTTTTGTTATTTTCTTTCATGCTTGCCTGTCCTCTGATCGTGACCACACTCCACTAACAAATTGGGTTGTGCGTCAATGCCAGTCCCACCATACATTTACCATATAACTTAATTCTTTCTCAGTCATTTATAAGTGTTTACAATATTTATACATCCCCTAAAGTTACTTACAAACATGTTACTGTGCTATGCTTATTTAGATACAATATGTACAAGTGTGTATACCTTAAATGATGGGCAGCAGCGGATATCCGGAATGCAGTACTGAGTCGCCTCAACTTCAACTGAAAATTATCTGTGTGAGAAAATGAAAGGGGTGAGTACATCAAGCTAAGTAAGGCAATCCTATGAACAAGTAGGTGACCATACTACCTACATGAACGTGGTGCCATGTATAAACCACCCTTTCTCCACACATTTTAAAATAGATGATATGAGTTATGATGTTATGTAAATCCATTCGCATGGCAAAATTCAACATGCAATTATTTCAAATCATTTCTTTCTCGTTTAAAATTTCACAACAAGGCCAGGACTCAACCCATCCCTCGGGTGGTCCTGACTCACATAAAACCAAAAAAATCGATTTACATTCGCACATGGGTTTGAAAAGCATGGAAGTAATCATCATGCACGCTTCATTTTAAAAACCCAGTTTTAATCTCATCAAAGTCGTCAACATGCGAGACCAGGCAACATCTGTATATCGGTAAATTTAACCCAAAATAAATTTATTTCACCTTTATTTTAACCCTTTTGGGTATATTTTTTTTGATTATTTTCGGGATTATTTTTCGAAGTAAAAATCTTGATTTATTCCAATAAATTTATATCTTGATCAATTTAACCCGAAATTTAATTATTTCTTCGTTATTGATCAAGATTCTCAAATCCATTATTTTAAATTAAATTTTCTTATCGAATTTACACCGACTTTCGATCTTTTGACCATTTTGCCCTTGCACGTGTTTGAGAATTCTATTTCAATCCTTTTGCATTTTTAATTTTTCTGTTTTAACTAAAATCGGGTCTTACATAAGGATTCTTCAACAATATGTTGTTCAGGACTGGACTTAACTTGTGGTTCATCTAGCTCTCTGCCGCTCCTAAGGGTGATGGATTTCACATGTTCTTTACCCTCCCTTTGCCTAACAGGATTAGATTCAGTATTACTAGGAAGGGTCCCATGAGGACGTTGACTAAGAGCATTTGCTATTTGTCCCACCTAAACTTCTAAATTCGTAATTGAAGCAGCTTGATTTTGTAGGATAGTCGTGAACATCTCCTCTAGTGTAAACTTCTTCTCAGCTGCTGGTGCATGTAAATGATGTGGCTGCATAGGTTGTGGTGGTGGTGGTGATGGATGATGTTGAAATTGTTGTGGGGATGGTTGATGAGGTGAATGATATGGAAATTGCGACTGTGGTGGTACATGAACCAGTGGAGCTTGAAAACTAGGGGGTCTTATAGGTCTAGAATTAGAAGATTGCCCTTGATTTTGGCTCCAGGAAAAGTTAGGATGGTTCCTCCACCCTGGGTTGTAGGTGTTTGAAAAATGGTTGTTATGTTGCTTCTGAGATGGGGCAACGTACTGAACCGGTTCTAAGTTAAGCGGACACCTATCTACAGAGTGTGTACCACTATACAGCTCGCAGGAAAGAAAAGGACTTTGAACAGAATAGACAGGATTAGGACTGGTGGAGGGATTATGCTGGGTACTGAGCGACTCTACCTTCTTCGTAAGGTTAGAGATTTGAGAGGTCAAGGTAGACAGCGTGTCGAGCTCATAGATACCCATCGACTTCTTAGGCAATTGCCTCTTCGAGGACCATATATAGTTGTTAGCAGCCATCTTGTCTAAGAGCTCGTAAGCTTCCTCCTCTGTTTTGCACATTAGAGCTCCACCCGCAGTAGCGTCAACAATGGTCCTATTTTGGCTTGTAAGTCCGTTGTAGAAGGTCTGGACTTGCAGCCACAAAGGTAAGCCATGATGAGGGCACTTCCTAAGAAGCTCCTTATATCATTCTCATGCTTCGTAAAGAGATTCAAAATTGAATTGGGCAAAGGAAGATATGTCACTACGGAGTTTGGCCATTTTAGAGGGAGGGAAAAACTTAGCTTAAAATTGATGGGCTAACTCGTCCCAAGTAGAAATGGATCCTAGAGGCAAAGAGGTTAACCAGTGTCGCGCCCTATCCCTAAGCGAGAAGGGGAATAATATAAGTCTAAGCGCATCATCAGATAATCCATTGTGCTTGAATGTGTTACACAGGTCTAGGAATTGCCCGATGTGAGCATGTGGGTCGTCGTGCGGAAGTCCACTGAACTGTAAAGAAGTCTGGATCATATGGAGGATGGAAGGCTTAATTTCGAAATTGTTTGCAGGGACAACTGGTGGCCTAATGCCGGCATAATAACCTCCAATAGTCAGCATTGTATAATCTCCGACGGTCCTCAATTCCCTATTTCTGCCATGATGTTTTGCAGCAGAGCTAATAATTTCCTAGAATCTTTTCGAATTTTTCTAAGTGTTCGTTCAATTTCAGGATTTAAAGAAAAGCAATCATAACTCCTGGCTGTACGCATGCAAACATCAGAAAGTCCTTAAAAAAAAAATTTCAAGTTTTTCATTTTTCAATTTTTTTTAATTAATTATGAGAAAATTTAACTAACCTAAGTAAGGCTATAAATATTTACAACCTAAATATTTACAAGCTAGAATTACACCTAAGCATAATTTCACCGATATTAATTACTGGCTAATTAAGACTTCTCCGGCAACGGCGCCAAAAATTTGGTACGAACTAGATGTATTTTCGCAAGTGCACGGGTCATACAAGTAATAATGGGATTTAAGTCCCGAATTATCGTCCCACAAAGAAGTTGATCAGCCTAATTAACTACCGGTTAATCTTACCCTAAGTATATCATAACAAATGATGAAGTCTTAGTGGGTGATCTACAAAGCTAGAATTAAAAATACTGAAAACAATAAAAATTATAAACTGATGAAAATAAAACAGAGCAAAATTTACTTACAGAGCTCCAAGCAATTAAAAACATTAACCTACAAAAGATAATTAAAACAGTTAAAATTAATTAACGCAATTGACTAAAATGCAAAATATGAAAATAAAGAAACCAATTAATTAAACTAAAATTAAACTATCCTAGAAATAAAATATGCATGTAATTTAAACTAATTAATAACAATTGCAAATTAAGCTAACCTAAAATCTAATAAAATAAAACTTCTATTAATCTAAAGAAATTCTTAAATCTAAATAAAAAATTAAATCTAATTCTAACTAATTATTAACAAGAAAACAAAATCTATATAATGCATAAAAAATATTTTTGGATTAAATTTAAAATGGAAACAAACTTAAAATTGCATGAAATAAATCTACCCCTAATCTAATTCTAAATGAACACTTAATTAACTATAAACCTAATTAAAACTAAGTTTTATACCACTAAGCAAGAATACTAACATGCAATTTAATTAAAGACTCTAATCTAAGCTAACAAATTAAATTGAAATTAAACTATACTAAAAATGCATGAAAATGAATTAAATACCTACAATGCAATAGCCAAACAAGGCCCTAGCTAAATGTCCAGCCGAGTCGTCCCGATCGTGCACTGTTCATTGTTCTTAGCTGTTCCAGGTGTGTCCTGCTGTACTCGGTTCTGTCTAGGTGCCAGCACTAGTCCGTGGCTTCTGCTCCAGGTGCTACTACTGCCTCTTAGTACCGTCCTTCACTGTTCCAGGTGCGGTCCACAACCTACTCTAGGTATTGCTCACAATCTACTCCAAATGCTGCTCCATGTTCTGTCATTAACGGCTGCATCAGTACTGATGTCTTGAACACTCCTCGGCCTACCCAGCGAGCGTCTGCTTCAGCTGCCCCCCGAAATTCCTCGCGAGTCCAGCATCCTCCTCACTGCACAAATTTGTATTGATGTCTATAAGCACGGCTATTAAAACAAGATTATCTTTCTAGCGTAAACAACACCAAGCAGTAGACAGATGCGCTAACAGTTGCTGCTGTAATTTTCCATGCAATGCTCTGCATTTTTCTCTTGCATTCTGTGTAACTCAGTTGCAGAACCGAGCAACATCATCACAAGCCTCCTTGCAGCATGCACTACCAGACTACATCAATAGCAATAGAAATCGAGGTGAAAAAGAATTAACCAAAGAAAATCACAACAGTAAGTTAAATGAGACACAAAGTAGAAAATATTAATGGATGAATATTAAAACAACACTGAAACAAAATAAGAACACAGGATGAAATAAAGGCAAAAACATATGAGCAGAAAATGAAATAAGAAGATGCCCGCTGTCTATTGTAACCACGCACTCCAGCGCTGTTCCAGGCAAGGGAACTAGCAACACATCTGCACCATTCGGTTTGTCACCCAGTCACGCCACTAAACTTCTCCATTTGCTCCTCTCATCCCAACAACACAGCAGGAAATGGACAGCCACACAGCTCAGCAACCAACAACCTAAAGCAATGACAGCAAACAATATGATTGATAGAGAATAAAAATCAAAACACAGATGAATAGTACAAACGTAGTAAAATAGAGCTGAACAGAGGCAACCAACGAAAGCTACAAAAAAAAAAAAAAAACTAAATCACAACATTGTTAAAGGGAAATGCATGTCTAATGGATTAAAGCAGTAAATGAAAATACAAGACTCTTCAAGACTAAAACCGAGAACACAAACCACGGTTCCCAGCTCCTCCCGTTACTCAAAAATTTACAGCAAATAATATAAACATAATGAAATTGGAAATGAAGGAAATGGATGATCAAATAGTTGGGAACGCAACAGAGCAAAGAAGGGGATGTTTAACTGCTGTCACCAGTCACGCCCCTGACTCTACTCGAAAACAAAGTTTCTCCGAGCAACAACAATAGCAAACTCATAGTGATGAATAGTGCAGTTAAAAATTAGTGAAATAAAAACAAAATGGGCAACCGAACTGAGATTGAAAACACAACAAAGTGTAGAAGAAATTAGCTACTATCACCAGCTTTCTTCAAAAACCCGATGCACTGTAAAGAGAGGCTGATTTGAGTAAAAAAAAAAGAAAAAAATGCAGCTATATGAACAGTAGCAGAACACTTAATAACCGAAAAGAAATTGCTTCATTAAATAAAATTTGAAACTGATAAATTAAAAGGGCTTGAAGTATGCTAAAACAATGGTGTTTAAAGGAAAATAAACTAATGGAAATTCTAAACGGAAAGAAGAAAATAAAACATAGAAATGAAAATTTAATCTAAAATAAAACTATTCTAAAAACTACTCCTAAATTACTCTACACTACTCCTACCCTAGACTACCTCCTACACTACTTGCCCTACTTCCTCCTTAATTTTTTCAATTGCCATCATGTTCTATTTATACACACACTTAGGGGTACAATGGTAATTTATCCATCTTAGATGAGTTGGCATTGTTTGGCCACTTGTCTTCATTTTATTTGCTGCAGAGTAGATATTTTCACGTCATCAGTCTTTTTGTCCTATTGGCTGTGCGAAGTGGCCCGGCGTGTGTCTTTCAAAGGGTTGGCACGGTGTCCGTCAATCTTATCGTTTCAGAGCGAATAAAATACGGGCACCTAGCATCACACGTGTCCAGACGACTGATGACTCGGTCTGCAAATTGGAAGTGGTCCAGCCTCCTTAAGCCCGTTTTCAGCCTATTTTCGACTGAAATGACTGAGTTTCATCTGGATTTAATTTACCTGCACATTAAAGAATTTTAATTAAATAAAGGGGATAATTAAAAAAATAAAATGGGAATTTAAATAATTAATTAAGAAATTAAGTACATATAATTCTATTAAAAATAGAATTATCAGTGATCAATAAAATCTTACCCCACTGATAATTTAGTGAGTCCTAACCTCAGGACATGGGTAGTTCGAACATAGCGATAAATACCTCAATATGGGAAAAGGTCTATGACTGTGCCAGACAAGTAACGAAACTGTAATAAGTCACGACTATTGTCGGACCTAGTAGCATAAACAAAAAGGTCATCATGAGATGCCTCATGTCCCCAAAATCTCACTGATAAATCAACGAGCCAATACCTGGGACAAAGGTAGTTCGAACATGGCCATGAATACTCTCAATATGGAAAATAGGTCTAGTGTTGAACGTATAATGGATTTCATATAGGTCTACAACAGTTTTTTTACCTATACTGCATAAATCAAAGAGGTCATCAAAATATGCTTTTTGTCCCATATTGCTTTATTGATATAGTAAACATTAAGAGTGCCATTTATCTTTGAAACATTTAAAATATGATTCAAAACTTTACTTATTTTAAAAGTCGCTCACATATTATAGCATTTAGTCCTGTAGGTCTTAGAAGTGGCTCAAACAGTGTGATACTTGGTTCCATAGGATTGAAAAAAAAATGGAGAGTTATAAAAGCAATTTGAAAGTATGTTGCAAAAATCATTTCCCAGTGTTGATAAAAGTAGAATAAGTGTAATGACCCTTGACTCTTGAAAATCGGAGGATTTTTTTTAACTTAATTTATCCACTTATTCCCTTATTCACTTAGGTTGTATTCTTGTTCAGTGTCAATCCTTAAAATTATTCCATTTCATTTATTCTTATACAGGTTTCATCCCGACACATTACTTTCAATAGATGTCTGTGCATACAAATATGTCTGGTAGAGTAATGTAATTGTATACCTTTGCTGCGTGTACAAAAAGTAGCCTAGGGTAGCTCTTTCCCATAGCCTACGTCGTGTACGCGGCAGGTCGCGCCTACGGATCACTGCAAATAGTCTGAGAGGTAGAGGGGTGAGCTTTCGGGAAAAAACCCAGTAAGAAGAATACATTTAAAACGGTCTTAGTGATTCAAATATGTAGAAAACATAAATATACATATAATGATTACTTTCTGTAAACAAATATGAAAGACTTTCGAAAATAAGAAAGTCAATAACATCATGATTCAAAACGTAATTCTTTAAGTATATGAACTTAGCAGATATTACGTAAACTTTTCGTATAATCAGAATTCCAAAACAGGAATATATGTCAAATCACATAATATAAAATCACATTCTGAAAACAGAGTTTAATTTTCAAATAGAGACTACATCGGACCACATAATTATCACGCGACAATAACAAATTCGTCACGTGGCAAATAACCAAGTTATCCTCCGTAGAGGGAATTCAGAACCCGAAGGTAATTTCAGACGCCACAAAGGCGAAGTACAGGCGCCATAAAGGCGAATTATAGGCGCCACGAAGGCGAAATACAGGCGCCACGAAGGCGAAATATTGGCGCCACGAAGGCGAAATACAGGCGCCACGAAGGTGAAATACAGGCACCACGAGGGCGAAATACAGGCACCACACAGGCGAAATACAGGCGCCACGAAGGTGAAATATCGGCGCCACGAAGGCAAAATACAGGCGCCACGAAGGTGAAATACAGGCGCCACACTGGCGAAATTGACATGCGTTAGCATACAACATAAATGGCCCTTAGTCTCAAAACATACTAGATTTCTCATATGCGAAAACATCGAATTAAAAATCATATTGTTCGAAAGATTATTTCAGAAGACATGTTCTTATTTCAAAAGCACAAATACAGAAAGCATAGTCTTGATCAGAAATATAATTTAGAAACATGCATGAAAATCATACTTCATGTCTTTGTAAGCTTTCCTTAATCAAAGTTCAGAAAGTATCTATTACCGTTTTAAATTATATCCCCTTACCTCGATTTATCAGAACTACCAGTTCGAATAGTGACACCTCCACGTATTCTTCCTTAAATCCTTCTACGATTTTTCTACACCGAAATTTGTATTTCTTAGTATCCTATTTATTCGAATTACTTACGATGCGTCAAGATTGTAACCTTGCTTACCTAGGAAAAATATACTTGAAATCATAAAATACGTACAGTTATCTCTAAAACTTGCATAAATTCCTTACATCGGTGTCTGTCCGCAGTCCTTAATTGCTTCGACTTAGCGAGTTGGCAAGTCTGATCTACTCGAGTTATTTCTGTCGGAGCCCCTTTCCCTTGGGTTTCCAAATTCTTTGTGTCTATTCCTCTATTCCACATATATATATATATATATATATATAATTATATATATATATATATATATATATATATCCCCCTTATTATTATTATTATTATTATTATTATTATTATTTTCTCTCGGCTAGTGTTCAATTTTCACTATTCATCATTTTTTTTGAATTTTCCCGCCTTTTCTTCTTTTCTTTCATTCTTTCATTCTCGCAGGTAGCCGAAGCCCCTGCTCACGATCGTCGTCGCCTTCTTCCTCCCTTGGTGTTTCCTTCAGGCGCTGATGGCTTCTCCATTCACCCCAATACCAGTGGCCACATTGACCTCCGCCGTTTGCCACCATTTCTGCCTCTCCCGATCACCTGTTTCAATCGTCTGTTTAGGCAGTCTCCACTATTTTTGTTTCCCAGTGGTAGGAAGCTTCTCCCCCAGTAGCCAGCTCTCTATTTTCAGGTGTTGTACATTCGTTCCCCTGTCCGTCTACTGCTTCTACCTTCTGCATAGTTCTCCTTGCCCATACTCTCTCATCTCTTTCTCGCCTAGTGTAAGTTTCCCAATGCTCCAGGTTACTAGCCATTACCTCCCCCCGCTTCAGCTTCTCAGTACACTCCTCACGGTTTTCTTTTTTTCTTTTTTTTTTCCTTCTCCCCTAAACTGCTTCATCATCGTCCTTTAGTAACCAGAAATTCTCAAGTCAGGAACTCCTGAAAATTTTCAGCAAACGGGACTATCTTCTCTGCGTTTCCAGTCGCTGTGCAGATCAGCTGCTCTCACCCAAAGTTGGCTCTCGAGTTTTCCACTTGAAGTCTATTTTCTGCCCCTTTATATTTTCTGTTCCTTTTCATCTTGTTTCCTTCTCATCTTATCCCACCGAGAACAATTAAATCATCTCACCTTTCTTCACGTTTTCTGCTGCAGTTTACTGCAACAGAAAACACTCTCGGGTTTTGGCATGCAACTCCTGCTACAAGTTTACATATAATATATGTGTACTATATATATTTCCTAATAGACGTACACTACCATCCTGCCTCACCAAACACCCTCGGCCTTCGCGTTTCTTCATCACCCCTTTTCCTGTTTCAATTCATGTCTTTCTCTCGGTATGTCCCATGCTCCCCTCTATCATTTTACTGCTTCAGCAGTTGCATCTCTGTATGCTTGCCTTCAGTCTCACAAATCATACCTTAATTTAATATCTTCTAGGCTTCCCTCTCTCCAACTACTAGTCCTAGCCTGTAGCTACTTCTGTCTTTGGTTTAGTTCAGTCTATCCAAGTCCCCATTTCCCTCTTTTCACTACTGAATTTTTTAGAACATCATTTGTTTTCTTCCTTTCCTTTTATTCCACTCATAATACGTATATATATATATATTCTTACTATTCACCGAGTCCACCATCCTCAAATCCTGACATATCCGGCACTTACTTCTTATATGTATTTATATATATATATATATATATATATATATATATACATATATGTATATTTATATTCATCCTCATATTCAACTTAAGGAATAATCAACATTACCTTTTAAATATAAATATATATATATATATTTATATATATTTATGTACTTGTTGAATTTCCCTGGTAATATAAAAAGAATTTAACTTCATATATTATACTTGATTATAGTGTAATGTGGCATTATACTTCACTTAGTAGTCTTTTCATTTTGTATTTATTCACATTACAAGTTTTAATACTCTATTTAATTGAATTCTCCTAAGCTTTTCATGTTAAATAAGAATTTAAATAAATTTAAATTCTCTCAAGTCTCAAAATAGAAAATAAAAATTGAGTTTAAATCTTTGAGCAAGGATTTGTATCTTCGATTCCAATGACTACATTGTTATTCATGGATAAATCCCAACTCATGAAATTCAAGGTATTTACATTCTCCCCACCTTGGAAAATTTGGTCCCCAAATTTAGAAGTACATTCGTCCTCAAGTAATTGTGGGTATTCTTCTCGCATTAGGCTTTCCAATACCTACTTAGCGTCCTCTGAGGTGTGGTAGTGCCATAGAACTTGACCAGAGAAATTATCTTAGACCTCAATGCCTTTTCTTTCTTGTTCAATATCTGAATCGATTTCTCCACATGTGTCATATCCTCTTTCAATTTCAATGGTTCATACTCATTCACATGTGTTTGATCTGGGTATCATGAATACTTGATAATTCTGAAGATAATGCTAACCTGTATACATTGTCTCTCACTCGGTCTAAGATCTCGAAAGTTCCAGTATATTGAGGACTTAGTTTTTTTTTTTTTATACCCAACAATTCAAACATAAATTTATGAGTATCCAACCCATCTCTAATCTCAATTATTAATGACTTTCAAGTCCCATAGATTAATTATAGATAATGATGAAACTCTTCGCAGAGCTTAGAATGTCATAATCCAAAATTTTCTATTAGCCAAATACACCATTAACTTGAACTAAAAGTTAGAGCTTAGGAACAATAGAAAGAAAATCAGTCGATAATTTCAATCATTATAACTCAAGATAATAAAATTTATATCAAGATCACAACTCCAAACACCAATCACAAATATCACATAATCTCATTGATTCCTTAATCTTTGGAACTGTTATCACAATTTAATCACTTTTATCATTAACAAATTAATAGCACTCCATGTAGAAGTTTAGAGATTGTCCTGCAACGACTTGAATAATTTATCAATTCATATCCTTAAGTTGAGATACTTTTCTCTTTCTTTTACTAACCAAAATCACTTCAAAATAAGCAATTATCAATTTACAATCTTTAGGCTTGATACGTAATTCATATTTCAAAGTGTCCCTATATCTCAAACTCTGTATCATCTTTAAGAATTTTGGGTATTTCCCATTGATCCATCATTTCTGCTTTTGGGAGAATCCAATTAACTCTCGTTCTTGACATATCGTGACCCAGAAGATTCCGGGTCTTATTAACAATTAATACCAGTACACACCAAAGTAAATCACCTGGTCCGATAATCTCCTATTCATGTAATCATTGTAATTGCTTTCTTAGCATTTCAATTCAATCCTGTAAGCAGTGTGACCTTCACTTATACTTTTTAGTTCCGTAATTCATCTTTTCAGTTACAGTGACTTTACTTTATCATTCTCACTGCTTCCTTAGTACATCACTTTCCGGTCATTCTCTATACCTTGTCATTTTCTAAGAAATCTCAAGAGTATATATCTCATATTCTCATAGTTGCGCCTTACACACTGCTCTCTCAAAATAACATCAAGTTAAGCTAACTTAGCTCAATTGAGGATCCCCGTACCTCCTATGAGTTTCCTGGATTTTCTTTGTTTCACATCTCTACTTATCCGGATTATTCTTCTTCCAAAGCTATAAATTTAATTTCATAATCATCCATAGACTTGTTACTTCATGTTCGATTGCAATCATTTCATTCATAATTGCCACTTTATTTCATCCAGAATGTGCTGCCACCTAAGGGCCTTCAAAATATATCCCATGTAATTTTATGATGTCGACTCTCGAATTAAATTGGGGAACTGCCCTCCGAGTTCGACTTTCCATCTCGATATTGATGCTACAAGGGCTACTTTCTTTATAGTAGCCCACTCTGAAAATCTGCGTAGCTTCTCCTATCCTTTAACACAAAAGTTGCAAAAGCAACTTCCTCGTTAGAGTTACTTCTAAAATCATCGAGCTTTTCTATCTCATCCATTCAACACTTCGAATCACTGAATTCTTAACCTTATTGAAAAATGGAGGCTTAAACTCTTGAAACTGCCCCCAGTCTATTAAGCTCTCAGTCATACTCTAAGAATCCATCGACATTTTTCAATTTAATTTTCCCAGTTTTCTATTTCAATTGGATTCTTGATTTCAGTATGTAATAGTATAATATCCTCCGAAATCAGCTCGGTCTCTATCCGTTAGTGAACTTACAGACATTTCTTGACTTCACTGCCCATAACATTGGGTCACACATTTTTAGGGATATAATTCATAATTCATACTCATGGACAAATCAATTTCCTTATGCTAGACCCATAAATTTCATTCGTAGTTTCCTTAATCTCATTCATTCAGTTCTCTATAACTACCAGGTCCTTTATCTCATTTAACAATGGTGGTCTGTACTTTTGAAACTGCCTCATCTCGTGTAGCTCCTACTCCTAACCCAAGTCATCATCATTCTATTATAGAGCTACAAGAGCAGACATATTTATAGTTCTGAAATATCTCTACAGGCTATGCGAATGGATTGAAAATAATCTGCCTGTCTATTCTTCCGTCTATCCCATCACCTAACATAGCCTGTGTCCTAATTTTTTTTCCATAGTATGTTCAATACTCTGCTCAAACTTAGCAAGGTGTATCTCAGTACCTTCTGTCCTTTCCACAGGACCTGATGGAGCATGCTCAACATCGGTTTCAATCTCAATATCATTTATGAGTCTCATACGACAACTCTGCATGATTCTCAGGCCTACCTATACGACCTCTAGCCCATGATCTAATTTCTTACGTAAACCAAACATTAAGTCTTAACTTTATTAGGTATACTGAGTTTACAACTAGACAAGCACAGACATTTGGGATGAAATCTTACCCTTATTATTGACGCTGACAGTACTAGGCAGCCTTTTCTCTGATATCACTAAATGTAACGACCCTTGACCCTTGAAAATCAGAGGATTTTTTTTGAACTTAATTTACCCACTTATTCCCTTATTCACTTAGGCTGTATTCCTGTTCAGTGTCAATCCTTAAAATTATTCCATTTCATTTATTCGTATACAGGTTTCATCCCGACATATTACTTTCAATAGATGTCTGTGCATACAAATATGTCTGGTAAAGTAATGTAATTGTATACCTTTGCTGCGTGTACAAAAAGTAGCCTAGGGTAGCTCTTTCCCACAGCCTGCGTCGTGTACACGGCAGGTCGCGCCTACGGATCACTGCAAATAGTCTGAGAGATAGAGGGGTGAGCTTTCGGGAAAAAGCCCAGTAAGAAGAATACATTTAAAACGGTCTTAGTGATTCAAATATGTAGAAAACATAAATATACATATAATGATTACTTTCTGCAAACAAATATGAAAGACTTTCGAAAATAAGAAAGTCAGTAACATCATGATTCAAAACGTAATTCTTTAAGTACATGAACTTAACAGATATTACGTAAACTTTTCATATAATCAGAATTCCAAAACAGGAATATATGTCAAATCACATAATATAAAATCACATTCTGAAAACAGAGTTTAATTTTCAAATAGAGACTACATCGGACTACATAATTATCATGCGGCAATAACAAATTCGTCACGTGGCAAATAACCAAGTCATCCTCCGTAGAGGGAATTCAGAACCCGAAGGTAATTTCAGACGCCACAAAGGCGAAGTACAGGCACCATGAAGGCGAAATATAGGTGCCACTAAGGCGAAATACAGGCGCCATGAAGGCAAAATACAAGCACCACACAGGCGAAATACAGGTGCCACGAAGGCGAAATACAGGCGCTACGAAGGCGAAATACAGGCGCCACGAAGGCGAAATATTGGCGCCACACAGGCGAAATACAGGCGCCACGAAGGTGAAATACAGGCACCACGAGGGCGAAATACAGGCACCACACAGGCAAAATACAGGCGCCACGAAGGCGAAATATCGGCGCCACGAAGGCGAAATACAGGCGCCACGAAGGTGAAATACAGGCGCCACGAAGGCGAAATACAGGTGCCACACTGGCGAAATTGACATGCGTTAGCATACAACATAAATGGCCCTTAGTCTCAAAACATACTATATTTCTCATATGCGAAAACATCGAATTAAAAATCATATTGTTCGAAAGATTATTTCAGAAGACATGTTCTTATTTCAAAAGCACAAATACAGAAAGCATAGTCTTGATCAGAAATATAATTTAGAAACATGCATGAAAATCATACTTCATGTCTTTGTAAGCTTTCCTTAATCAAAGTTCAGAAAGTATCTATTACTGTTTTAAATTATATCCCCTTACCTCGATTTATCGAAACTACCAGTTCGAATAGTGACACCTCCACGTATTCTTCCTTAAATCCTTCTACGATTCTCCTACACCAAAATTTGTATTTCTTAGTATCCTATTTATTCGAATTACTTACGATGCGTCAAGATTTTAACCTTGCTTACCTAGGAAAAATATACTTGAAATCGTAAAATACGTACAATTATCTCTAAAACTTGCATAAATTCCTTACCTCGGTGTCTGTCCGCAGTCCTTAATTGCTTCGACTTAGCGAGTCGACAAGTTCGATCTACTTGGTTTATTTCTATCGGAGCCCCTTTCCCTTGGGTTTCCAAATTCTTTGTGTTTTTTGCTCTATTCCCAATATATATATAATTATATATATATATATAAATCCCCCTTTTTTATTATTATTATTTTTTCCTCTCGGCTACTGTTCATTTTTCACTATTCATCATTTTTTTTCAATTTTCCCGCCTTTTCTTCTTTTCTTTCATTCTTTCATTCTCGCAGGTAGCCGAAGCCCCTACTCACGATCGTCTGTCACGGCCCAATTCCATTCTCTTTAACCAAAAATCATTAAAAATTTTTTGCATTTTACTATTACCTTACCCGGTCGTGAACTAACTCACCACACACTGTTGGGCTGTGAGTCAATAATAAATTCCACATCTCATTCATTCTCAGTTAAATAAAATGATGTCATACATTTGCATTTAATCTTGTACTTATACAAAAGCATGTTTTACTGACATCTACATCCCCCATAATTACAACTCAAAGAATACTGTGCTTTTACATTGTTTAGATACAAAAATAATCACTGTGTATATACCTCTAAGCGATGGAGATGCAGCGGAGTCCAAATTACCACGCCTCAGTCCTCACTGGGCTACTATGCACGCTCTGTAGGGGAAAATAGAGAGGGATGAGCAACCACACGCTCAGTAAGGCAATAATGCAAGCATGGTAGATAACTACTCTATCTACATGCTGATAGTGTTATGCATAAATCATTTATGGTAGGAGCATGAGGAATAAAACTATGCCATATGAGTATACATATATATCATGTGTCAAAATCATGTACATTGGCATATCAAACATGGTAAAAAGAACATCATGTATAAATCATCTCATGCTCAATCTCATTTAAATTCATAAAAAGGGCAATTCATTAAGAAACCTCCTTTTTAAACCAACATCATAAACCTCTTTCTCAACACATAAATACCACCAAATCAATTCACAATCACAACCACATTTTCATTTCACAATTCACGCATGTGTATAAAAACTAGGTCACTATATCAAAAGTGCCTATGTGGACCACTACATCATAAATCATCCCAGACCACACGCGTCCAGGTGTGCGGGGTATCATACTGGCACGAAGATGGATTATCCCTTGCCAGACTTTCTCATCACTTAACCATCACGCGGTACATCGTACTCCATGTGATATACACGGTACAGCGTACTCCGCAGACTCATATCGTGATTGGGGGTGCCATTCCTAGGTCTTACCTACCCCATACCAAGAGTTTTCCATATCCGTGAAGGAGAGCCTCCCTGCCGAACAGAGCCTCCCCGCCTAACAGAGCCTCCCTGCCTCCTCGGGCTTAAGGATGTTAGCTTAAGGATGTAGGGCTTAAGGATCTTACCGTACCCATGTAGGAGAGCCTCCCTGCCTAACAGAGCCTCCCCGCCCCTCCAGGGCTTAAGGATGTTGGCTTAAGGATCCCATCGTAAGAGAGCCTCCCCACCGAACAGAGCCTCCCCGCCTACCAGAGCCTCCCCGCCTCTTTGGGCTTAAGGATGTTAGCTTAAGGATGTAGGGTTTAAGGATCTTACCAACTTTCACAACCTTATACGTATCACAATGTGCAAACTTGTGCGAGAAAAGCTCTAGCACGACTCATGCATCCTCTCATAAAGAGACGCGTACGATCATAGCTCTAGTACAGTTATACTCATAAGACAAACCACTCAAAAGCCACGTACGAGCAGAAGCTCCAGTACGGTTTATAAACATCATCATAGTTTCCAAATCAAGGTGCGAACTAAGTTCCAGCACGTTTCATACAAGTGAAAACATCAATACCCGGTGCGAGCTAGGCTCTAGCACGGTTTAATTCACATAAACATGATAGGCGGCTCATAAGCTTTTAAAGCTATCTCAAAACATATTTGGCACTTCACATGTGCTATCACAAACATTAAACCACAATAGCCATCCTATCTATCAATTCGTTTAAAACCAAATACATGTTTTGTGAAAGCATTCAAAACACTTGATTTATGCAATTATTAGCCTTACTATCCCTTTTTATACATCCATATAAAACCAAATCATCCAATATTCACAACTATTTTCACATACCAAGCAACCAATTTCTCAAACGTTCATGCATTTCATAAACACCCTATAATCCCACAAATTACGAGCAGCTACCTCTATATACTTACAGAATTCCCTTACTTGGAATCGCGATGCGTGATTCCACTTCCTTAAGCTGCTTATTCGTACGGTTCGATTCGTCTTCAACGAACTCTTCGGGACTGCACAAAATCGTATCCCTCATTATATTCGATCCATATAATATGACGTCGTGCGTTCACTATAGTCAATTCGACCTATAGTTTTCTATTAATGCTTATGAGGCCTCGTTTCATTACTTTATCCAAAACTCGAATCTATGGATTCTTTTAGGCCTATTAACTCATTCCAAATCGATATTAAATCGATATCAAGCTCATAGTGTTCATATTTCATTGATTTCCTCACTATGGCATTTGTCAAGCATTTACATGCTCATTTTCATAATTTCACTTAAACCCACATTATAACTCCACATAACCATTCCAAATCACCCACATTACTCATCTAACAACTTATCATAACCTATAAACTACCAACTCCCCAAATCATACTTTCTCACACTAGGTGTTTCCATTTTCTAGGTTACATTAGTTTCTAACACAACCTAGGTGTTTCCATCCATACATACTCATGCCGAACAACTCCAAAATCAATTAAATAGACAATGTACTTGGATTGGAGTGTTAGAATCTTACCAAATATGATTTTTCTTCTTGCTCCAAATGTCAATGCCCTTATCTCCTTCAATACCCACAATGGGATTTTGGGTTCCAACTATGTTGTTCTCTTCCTCAAGATGAACAACTTAATGTCTAATGGTCTCCCCTCAATTCTTGTTGAAAATGGCTGATTTTAGAGAGAGAAAGTTAGGTTTTTGGGTTATAAATGGAAGATTGGTGTTTTTACCGAAATTTTCAGATTTTCAGCCCTCCTTATATAGAAATAGCTTGAGGAGATCGATCTGGTCCAAGAGGAGATCGATCTGGTCCCCTTAAATCTCTCATTTTCATGAAATTTTAAGCATGAGATCGATCTGTCGACGCATGAGATCGATTTGGTCCCAAACAGAGAGCTAGGGAGATCGATCTGGGTGCTTGAGGATCGATCTTTTCATCACAGAATGCTTAGGAGATCGATCTGGCCCCATTGGAGATCGATCTGCTCTATTCCATTGCCCAAATAAGAGCATTCTGGCTCTTCCAGATCGATCTCTCATCCTATGAGATCGATCTAGCCTTCATACTTTCCAGATTTCCTGCAGTTTCCTTGCTGCAACTCACACCAACACATCCTTAATCTACTGCCATGGCCATTTTCTCATCTATCCACCTTTATAACTTGAAAATGGCATCCATTCATACCTTATGCACATTGAAACCTGTGTGCATTCATTGTATATCCAAAGGTATACTATATATAACCAAATGGAAGCATTCATATTCATGCAGCTTCCATCCATTTACCACACTACCCATTTTGAGTTTCAATCACATCCATCACTTATAGGAACTCATTTCTTCATATTCATACTCAATGGAACTTGTATGTACGTTACAAATCATATTACACATACATACATTGAATCCATGGACTTACATCGATCATACTTTACATTACAAGTCCATTCACATTCATTACACATTACAACTTTCCATATACGGGGTCTCACATCGTCGTCGCCTTCTTCCTCCCTTGGTGTTTCCTTCAGGCGCTGATGGCTTCTCCGTTCACCCCAATACCAGTGGCCATATTGACCTCCGTCGTTTGCCACCGTTTCTGCCTCTCCCGATCACCTGTTTCAATCATCTGTTTTGGCAGTCTCCACTGTTTTTGTTTCCCAGTGGTAGGAAGCTTCTCCCCCAGTAGCCAGCTCTCTATTTCAGGTGTTGTACATTCGTTCCCCTGTCCGTCTACTGCTTCTACTGTGAGACCCCGTATATGTATAGCTATGTATATAGGAACATGGGAATGTAAATAAAATCATAAGTAAGATGATGTATTGTAATGTGAAGTGTATGCAATGTAAGTTCATAAGATTATGTACGCACTTGTAGTAAGAATTGTGATTATACGTACAAGTTGCATTACGAATGAGTAGGAGGAAATAAACTTGAATACGAGAAGAATGTGATCGAAATGGAATATGAGTAGTATGGTAAAATGGAAGGAAAGATTTACATAAGTGTATATTTCCATTTGAGTAATATCGTATATATTTGGTCATACAAAGATTCTACACAAGTTTTAATGTGTATGTAGTGAGGATGGATCCCATTTTCAAGTCTCAAAGATGAATGAATGAGGAAATGATCATGGTAGCAAATTAAGGGTGTTTGGTAAGGGTTGTTGCAGAAAAACTGCAGGAAATCTAGACTTTGTGAAGGCCAGATCGATCTCATAGGATGAGAGATCGATCTGGGAGAGCCAGAATACCCTTATGTGAGAAATGGAAGGGAACAGATCGATCTCCAAAGGAAGCAGATCGATCTCTTTAGCTCTCGGGTTGGAAGCAGATCGATCTCCCCTAAGACCAGATCGATCTCCTTAAGCTTCTGTTTGACAGCAGATCGATCTCCAGTCTCGACAGATCGATCTCCTACCTTTAAAACGTCTTAGAAAAGAGGGATTTTAGAGGAACAGATCGATCTCCACCCAAGGAAGATCGATCTCCTCAAGTCAAAACTATAAATGGGAGCAGTTAGATCATCAGAATTTCGGGACAAACATTTCCTTTTCACTTCAACTCAAAGAAATCTAGTTTTTCACTCCTAAATCCAGCCATTTTCAGTGAGATTTAAGGAGAGTCTATTAGAGACAAAGTTGTTCACAACAAAAAGAAGAACAACATAGTCTAGAGGCATTTCCCCATTTGATGGATTGAAGAAATAAAGGACAATCCTAATTGGAGCAAGAGGAAAATCCAATGAGGTAAGTTCTAATGCACAAATCCAAGTACATTGGTTTAGTTAATGATTATAAAGATATTTGGGTGTGCATATTGTGGATAGAACTACCTAAAATGGTATGAAATGAATATAACCTAGAAATGGTCAAGTGTGAGAAAGTGGAGTGTGGGAGTGTTTATGATGAATGAGATATCTTGAGTGGATGAGTATGTTGTGGAAATGATTTGGACATGTTGATATTGGGATAAAATTGTGAGATTTACCACAAAGGGTAAAAATGTGTATTTAAGGCATTGGATAAATGCTTAGTTGAATAAGAGTTAGAAACATTAACTCAAATGTTGATGGATGAATTTCAGTTTCGGATGATACGTCGGAGCAATCGAGATGAGAACGCGAGAAGCATAAAGGCGGATAGTTGCACACAAGTAAAACGAGGTAAGGGACTGTGTGTTAGCTATAGAGATGTTCGTACGTATTTTACGACAATTTCGTAGATATATTGCTAGACTAGTACGATATGATAATTCTATGAAATGATACGGAAGTATGCAAAGTACTATGACGTATATATGTATTGAGAAATGGGATAGGGTAAGGAAATAGCATGATATGCATGTTTTCAATGATTTTCTCAATTTTACATTGTTATTTATGATTGAGAAATGTTGATGATAGGTTGGCTAATTTTACATGTTTTAGCATGAAGAGGCATGTTGTATGAATAAACATGTTTTGAATTTTAAAAAGAGAAAATAGCCATCTATCAGTTTTGAGATGTGATTTGGTGTTGAAGCGCTAGCTTACACCCGTTTTAAGGCCTTGATGTACCGTGCGGGAGTTTTAACTCGCACGAGGGTTTTGAGAAAGTGCGGGAACTTTGCTCGCACCTGTTTTATTGAGTTAAGGTAAACCTGGGGGTCTGGGACCCAAGGGGATACCAGCCGACGGCCAATTGAACGGGCTGGGCCTTAACGATAGATCGTACCGCGCTGGAGCTTTGCGTTGACTGTGTGTCACGCTGCTTGCTCGCCTGGTATATGAGACATGGTTTAAAGATAAAAAGTCCATCGGTGTTGGAGTATGGACTTGGGTCCACGGTTGTACGTAGAATAGTGTAGTCACCCGTTGGTATACTATGTACCGTGCTGGGTGCACGTGAGTACGAGTATCGCATAGATGACACACGACGTATCTTCACCGTGAGTATACGAGGAGATGAGGTGGATTGAAATGAGCCGGAGGGTAGGACTGACCCATCCCCCTTCAGGCGAAGTGATACCCTGTGCACACCCGATCAGTGAGGCCTGGGATCACTGACTGTGGCCATAAGTCGTGGATATTTGATTGCCGAAAATTCCATGCCTGTCTCAGAGAATCGACAAACAGAGACAATCTCAGAAAAGAAAGAGACTTGCGAGAAAGAATGATTTGAGAAGTGAAAGAGATTTCGTGTTTTAATAAATCTCTGATTTCACATTCGTGCCATGAGGGCACTATTTATGAGCATGTTTTAAATGGAAGTTTGACATTTGATTTACACGAAAATGCTATTGAGAAATATATGTTTAAATGCATTGTTCGTACGATATTTCCATTTATAACGAAAACATGGTTTTGGTTTATGCATGCATGGGCTATGTAGGTAGTACGATATCTACCTGCTAGCATACATTTCCTTACTGAGCCGTGGTTTGCTCATCCCACTATTTTCCCCCTCCAGGTACTGAGAAGTAAGAGAGCGGTGATCTCTAGATCTTTTGTGTTTAACAGCTCCCACAATCTGTAAAGGTATAAGATTTGTATAAACGAGTATTTTGTATCTAATATATTGTATCGTACAGTTATATCTTGGAATTGTAAACAGTATTATGGGGATGATATGTAAGCACATGGTATTTATACAATTAATTTTGTGTATTTACACACACATCTGGGAGTGTGAATTAAAGTTTTAAATATTCCGCTGTAAATGAATAAATTTTTAGTAATTGCATCTTCTCACAGCCCAACTGTAGTAGAGAATGTATGGATAGAAGGGTTCCCAAAAGTGGGGCATGACAGGCTTGGTATCAGAGCATGGTTGGTCTGATGTGAGTTGATGCTTAGGACTAAGAAAACATACATCCCCAAGTTACTGTGCGATATTTAGATACAAAGGTGTGTACGGAGCTGGTAGTAAATTAAATGTTTGTTATAACGTAGGAAAGTTATCAGGCTAGTGAGTTATGCCTGAGAGACACCGCAAGAGGGGAGAGAGCTCGAGGGCTCGAGGGCAAAATGACAGGACTGGGAGGCACAGTAGATCATCCTCTAGTCATGAGCCCCAGGAACAAATAGAGGCTTCTGATCCTCGGATAACTCGATTGGAGGAAGACATGCGCACGATGATGACCATGATGGGTCAGATCATGGCTAGGTTTGAGGGTACACCTGGTACAGTGGGACAGGCTGCACCGAATCCCCCTGCAGCTGCACCTGAACCTGAGAATGTTGCACCTGCGCAAGCTGAACCGGCTAGGCCACGAGAACCTCATATTCGACCGGTACCTCCTCCGGTAGCCCCACATCAGCATGATGATGATTTGGGGTATGGATATGATTGTGATATGGAAAGATTGAGGCACTTTATGGACTTTAAGCCTCCTTCGTTTAGCGGAGTAAAGGATCCGACAGTGGCTGAGGACTGGATTAGTCAAATGGAGAAGTTATTCGACTTCTGTAGATGTTCAGCTACGGAGAGAGTAGCGCTTGCGGCCTTTGTATTGAGAGGCGAAGCAAAGCACTGGTGGAAGTCCGTCAGGCCGATGTTAAGAGATCAAGGAATGGTTATCACTTGGGATATGTTCTTGGACGTTTTCAGAGAGCAATACATCCCAGATACTGCTCGACGGAGACTACAGATGGAATTTCTGAATCTGACTCAAGGGAATCGAACAGTTGATGAGTACGAGTCACGATTCACTTCACTGGGTAGATATGATCCGGACTCGATCAGGAGTGAGGCTATCAGAGTCCGTAGATTTGTAGATGGACTGAGGCCTTCGATCCGAGCGAAGTTGGCCCCATTTGATGTCGCTACATATAGAGAGGCTGTGCGACGGGCCCAGTTATGCGAGCAGGATCATGACTTGCAGATTTCTGTGTTTAGTTGGGGCAAGGACAAGGGTCCGAGGAAGCTGGGAGATGGCAAGAGTGCCAAATTTGGTCGAAAATTCATGAGTAAACGTCGGAGAGAAGTAGATGAGTTCCAGAAAAAGGTTGTTAGACCTTTTATGCCTCCGACTCAGACACCAGCCAGGGGTATAGTGATTGGTGGACCCCGACCGACTACAGATCAGTGTAGGTTATGCGGTCGATACCATGGTGGTAGGCCATGTCATCTTCAGGGTACCCGATGCTTCAGATGTGGTAAATTTGGACATTATGCCAGAGAGTGCCCGGAGATAGTTGAGGCAATTCCACAGAGGGGTAAAGAGCCAGAGAGGGTTCCTACAGTTGCACCACTTGCAAGAAAGAAAGCCTCGGCTGAAGAAAAAGGAAAACAAGTTGTGGGTCAAGGCAGGGTGTATGCGATAGACCAGGCATCGGCTGATACCTCTTCTGAAGTGATAAAAGGTACAATCTTGATTTTCAATCTAGAGGTTATAGCTTTGTTTGATTCTGGTGCTACGCATTCCTTCATATCACCTGCATGTGCATCTAAGTTAAAAAGTTTTGTAGAACCCACATACTTGAGTAGGACTTTACTAATAAGTACTCCCATGAGAGTGAGCCAATTAGTTGAACAAGTGTATAAAGATTGTAAAGTGAGGGTGGGAGATAAGTGCATGACAGCCAACTTGATTTTGTTGAATATGTATGACATTGATGTAATTTTGGGAATGGATTGGTTATCTGCCAATCATGCTGTCATAGACTGTCGTTCTAAGTCCATTAAGTTTTCTCTACCTGAAGAATGTGTTGTAAGATTTTAAGAGAAGAAATGAAATCTTAAATTTTGTGTTAAGTAAAGTACTTTGGTATAAATGGCTTGAGTGTTGTTTTGAAGGTTTTGTTGCTTATGTGGTGGATTTGAACAAAGTATATCCGGATATGGAGGACATCTCAGTGGTCAGAGAATTCCCTGATGTCTTTCCAAACGATCTACCAGGATTGCCACCTGATAGAGAAACGAAATTCGGTATAGACTTGACGCCTGGAACCGAACCAATATCGAAGTCACCATATAGGATGGCTCCAGTTGAGTTAGAGGAATTAAGGAAACAGCTGCAAGAGTTGTTAGAGAAGGGGTTCATAAGACCGAGCGTCTCACCATGGGGAGCCCCGGTATTGTTTGTGAAGAAGAGAGATGGGAGCCTCAGGTTGTGCATTGACTATCGGATGTTAAATAAGGCTACCATCAAGAATAAGTACCCCTTGCCACGCATTGACGATTTATTGGATCAGCTTCGGGGAGCACAGATCTTCTCCAAGATAGATCTGAGGTTTGGGTATCATCAATTGAAGATTCGGAAGGAGGATGTGCCCAAGACAGCATTTTGTACCCGCTATGGCCATTACGAATTCTTAGTGATGCCTTTTGGGTTGACCAATGCGCCGGCAGCTTTTATGGCTCTAATGAACGAAGTATTCAAGCCATACCTGGACCAATTCGTAATTATTTTCATTGATGATATATTGGTGTATTCAAGGTCCAGAGAAGAGCATGAGCAGCACTTAAGGATTATTTTGCAAACCCTCCGAGAGAAAAGGTTATATGCCAAGCTTAACAAATGTGACTTTTGGCTAGAACAGATTTCTTTTCTAGGCCATGTTATATCGAAGGATGGGGTGTCAGTAGATCCATCCAAGATTGAGGCAGTTGTTCAGTGGGAACAACCTAGGACAGTCACAGAGATCAGAAGTTTTCTGGGTTTGGCTGGTTACTACAGGAGATTTGTAGAAGGATTCTCTAGATTAGCTGCTCCATTGACACGTCTTACGAGGAAGAGTGTGGAGTTTTCATAGGATGAAGCTTGTGAGAGGAGTTTTCAGGAACTTAAGCGCAGATTAACTACTGCGCCAGTTCTTGTCATCCCTAACAGTTCAGGGAATTACTCGGTGTATACAGATGCTTCGCATCAAGGACTAGGCTGTGTTTTGATGCAAGATGGAAGGGTAGTAGCTTATGGATCTAGACAGCTGAAAGATCATGAGAAGAACTACCCCACTCACGATTTGGAGTTAGCGGCCGTAGTGTTTGCGTTGAAGATATGGCGCCACTACTTATATGGTGAGAGATTTCAGATCTTTACGGATCATAAGAGTCTGAAATATCTATTCTCGTAAAAGGAGTTAAACATGAGACAGAGGAGGTGGTTGGAACTCCTCAAGGACTATGATTGTGAGATCTTGTACCACCCGGGGAAGGCAAATGTGGTCGCCGATGCATTAAGTCGGAAGAGTCTCGGGTTGGTGTCTCACATGATGGTTAGAGAGCACGAGTTGTTGGAACAATTCATGAACCTTAGTCTGGATATGACCCTACATCAGATTGGCAACTATGGGATCATTGCTAGCTTGAGGTTAGAACCGGAGTTGATTGAGAGAATCCGACAAGCTCAGCAAATCGATCAATGGTGTATTGTCATGATTAGCCAAATCCGGAAAGGGAAGGGTGCTGATTTTATATTGAGTCCAGATGGAATACTAAGGTTTAGAGATAGAATATGTGTTCCTAAGGATGTAGAGCTGAGAAAGCTGATCTTATCAGAGGCACACTCGTCGAGATACACGATACACCCGGGGAGTAGTAAGATGTATCAAAATCTCCGAAAAGCATATTGGTGGTCTGGAATGAAGAGAGACATAGCTGAGTATGTCGCTAGATCTCTCATTTGTCAGCAAGTAAAAGTCGAACATCAGAAACCAGGAGGATTATTACAACCTCTATCGATACCAACATGGAAGTGGGAGCATGTCACCATGGATTTTGTGATGGGGTTACCGAGAACCCATAAGAACCATGATGCGATATGGGTGATAGTAGATCGGTTAACGAAATCGGCACATTTCTTAGCCATGAGATCTACTGATACATTGAGTGCACTGGCGAACCTGTATGTACGAGAAATAGTGAGATTGCATGGAGTCCCAGTGAGTGTTGTTTCTGATAGGGATGCCCGCTTCACTTCCCACTTTTGGGGACATTTCCAGGAAGCGATGGGGACCCAATTGAGTTTTAGCACCGCTTTTCATCCTCAGACAGATGGTCAGTCGGAGAGGACTATACAGACCCTAGAGGATATGTTGAGAGCGTGTGTGCTGGATTTTAGAGGCTCATGGGACGATCACTTGCCATTGATTGAGTTCGCATACAATAACAGTCATCACTCAAGTATTGGTATGGCCCCTTATGAGGCACTATACGGTCGTAAATGCCGATCGCCCATTGGTTGGGAAGAAGTTGGTGACAGACAGTTGCTCGCTCCCGATTTGGTTAAGCAAGCCTCCGAGGATGTTCAGATAATATGCGAGAGGCTGCGAACAGCTCAAAGTCGACAAAAGAACTACGCTGACAGGAGACAGAGACCACTTGAGTTTGATGTTGGCGAGTCCGTATTTTTGAAAGTATCTCATTCTAAGGGAATAATGAGGTTTGGGAAGAAAGGAAAATTAAGTCCTCGTTACATTGGTCCCTTCGAGATTTTGGATAGAGTGGGAGAAGGAGCATATAGGCTAGCCTTACCACCTGAGCTAGCAGAAGTCCATAATGTCTTCCACGTTTCTATGCTTCGGAAGTACTACCCGGATCCGACACATGTAATTAGTTATGAGCCGTTGGAGCTCAAGAAAGATATGTCGTATGTCGAGAGACCGATCAGGGTGTTGGACAGGAAAGAGAAGGTGTTGCGGAACAAGACGATTTCATTGGTTAAGGTTTTGTGGCAACATCACACTGTGGAAGAGGCCACATGGGAACTGGAAAGTTTGATGCGGGAAAAGTATCCCGAGTTATTCACAGATTGAATTGGTTCTAATTTGGAGGACCAAATTCTTTAAGTGGGGGAGAATGTGAGACCCCGTATATGTATAGCTATGTATATAGGAACATGGGAATGTAAATAAAATCATAAGTAAGATGATGTATTGTAATGTGAAGTGTATGCAATGTAAGTTCATAAGATTATGTACGTACTTGTAGTAAGAATTGTGATTATACGTACAAGTTGCATTACGAATGAGTAGGAGGAAATAAACTTGAATACGAGAAGAATGTGATCGAAATGGAATATGAGTAGTATGGTAAAATGGAAGGAAAGATTTACATAAGTGTATATTTCCATTTGAGTAATATCGTATATATTTGGTCATACAAAGATTCTACACAAGTTTTAATGTGTATGTAGTGAGGATGGATCCCATTTTCAAGTCTCAAAGATGAATGAATGAGGAAATGATCATGGTAGCAAATTAAGGGTGTTTGGTAAGGGTTGTTGCAGAAAAACTGCAGGAAATCTGGACTTTGTGAAGGCCAGATCGATCTCATAGGATGAGAGATCGATCTGGGAGAGCCAGAATGCCCTTATGTGAGAAATGGAAGGGAACAGATCGATCTCCAAAGGAAGCAGATCGATCTCCTTAGCTCTCAGGTTGGAAGCAGATCGATCTCCCCTAAGACCAGATCGATCTCCTTAAGCTTCTGTTTGACAGCAGATCGATCTCCAGTCTCGACAGATCGATCTCCTACCTTTAAAACGTCTTAGAAAAGAGGGATTTTAGAGGAACAGATCGATCTCCACCCAAGGAAGATCGATCTCCTCAAGTCAAAACTATAAATGGGAGCAGTTGGATCATCAGAATTTCGGGACAAACATTTCCTTTTCACTTCAACTCAAAGAAATCTAGTTTCTCACTCCTAAATCCAGCCATTTTCAGTGAGATTTAAGGAGAGTCTATTAGAGACAAAGTTGTTCACAACAAAAAGAAGAACAACATAGTCTAGAGGCATTTCCCCATTTGATGGATTGAAGAAATAAAGGACAATCCTAATTGGAGCAAGAGGAAAATCCAATGAGGTAAGTTCTAATGCACAAATCCAAGTACATTGGTTTAGTTAATGATTATAAAGATATTTGGGTGTGCATATTGTGGATAGAACTACCTAAAATGGTATGAAATGAATATAACCTAGAAATGGTCAAGTGTGAGAAAGTGGAGTGTGGGAGTGTTTATGATGAATGAGATATCTTGAGTGGATGAGTATGTTGTGGAAATGATTTGGACATGTTGATATTGGGATAAAATTGTGAGATTTACCACAAAGGGTAAAAATGTGTATTTAAGGCATTGGATAAATGCTTAGTTGAATAAGAGTTAGAAACATTAACTCAAATGTTGATGGATGAATTTCAGTTTCGGATGATACGTCGGAGCAATCGAGATGAGAACGCGAGAAGCATAAAGGCGGATAGTTGCACACAAGTAAAACGAGGTAAGGGACTGTGTGTTAGCTATAGAGATGTTCGTACGTATTTTACGACAATTTCGTAGATATATTGCTAGACTAGTACGATATGATAATTCTATGAAATGATACGGAAGTATGCAAAGTACTATGACGTATATATGTATTGAGAAATGGGATAGGGTAAGGAAATAGCATGATATGCATGTTTTCAATGATTTTCTCAATTTTACATCGTTATTTATGATTGAGAAATGTTGATGATAGGTTGGCTAATTTTACATGTTTTAGCATGAAGAGGCATGTTGTATGAATAAACATGTTTTGAATTTTAAAAAGAGAAAATAGCCATCTATCAGTTTTGAGATGTGATTTGGTGTTGAAGCGCTAGTTTACACCCGTTTTAAGGCCTTGATGTACCGTGCGGGAGTTTTAACTCGCACGAAGGTTTTGAGAAAGTGCGGGAACTTTGCTCGCACCTGTTTTATTGAGTTAAGGTAAACCTGGGGGTCTGGGACCCAAGGGGATACCAGCCGACGGCCAATTGAACGGGATGGGCCTTAACGATAGATCGTACCGCGCTGGAGCTTTGCGTTGACTGTGTGTCACGCTGCTTGCTCGCCTGGTATATGAGACATGGTTTAAGGATAAAAAGTCCATCGGTGTTGGAGTATGGACTTGGGTCCACGGTTGTACGTAGAATAGTGTAGTCACCCGTTGGTATACTATGTACCGTGCTGGGTGCACGTGAGTACGAGTATCGCGTAGATGACACACGACGTATCTTCACCGTGAGTATACGAGGAGATGAGGTGGATTGAAATGAGCCGGAGGGTAGGACTGACCCATCCCCCTTCAGGCGAAGTGATACCCTGTGCACACCCGATCAGTGAGGCCTGGGATCACTGACTGTGGCCATAAGTCGTGGATATTTGATTGCCGAAAATTCCATGCCTGTCTCAGAGAATCGAGAAATAGAGACAATCTCAGAAAAGAAAGAGACTTGCGAGAAAGAATGATTTGAGAAGTGAAAGAGATTTCGTGTTTTAATAAATCTCTGATTTCACATTCGTGCCATGAGGGCACTATTTATGAGCATGTTTTAAATGGAAGTTTGACATTTGATTTACACGAAAATGCTATTGAGAAATATATGTTTAAATGCATTGTTCGTATGATATTTCCATTTATAACGAAAACATGGTTTTGGTTTATGCATGCATGGGCTATGTAGGTAGTACGATATCTACCTGCTAGCATACATTTCCTTACTGAGCCGTGGTTTGCTCATCCCACTATTTTCCCCCTCCAGGTACTGAGAAGTAAGAGAGCGGTGATCTCTAGATCTTTTGTGTTTAACAGCTCCCACAATCTGTAAAGGTATAAGATTTGTATACACGAGTATTTTGTATCTAATATATTGTATCGCACAGTTATATCTTGGAATTGTAAACAGTATTATGGGGATGATATGTAAGCACATGGTATTTATACAATTAATTTTGTGTATTTACACACACACCTGGGAGTGTGAATTAAAGTTTTAAATATTTCGCTGTAAATGAATAAATTTTTAGTAATTGCATCTTCTCACAGCCCAACCGTAGTAGAGAATGTATGGATAGAAGGGTTCCCGAAAGCGGGGCATGACATCTACCTTCTGCATAGTTCTCCTTGCCCATACTCTCTCATCTCTTTCTCGCCTAGTGTAAGTTTCCCAATGCTCCAGGTTACTAGCCATTACCTCCCCCTGCTTCAGCTTCTCGGTACACTCCTCACGGTTTTCTTTTTTCTTTTTTTTTCCTTCTCCCCTAAACTGCTTCATCATCGTCCTTTAGTAACCAAAAATTCTCAAGTCAGGAACTCCTGAAAATTTTCAGCAAACGGGACTATCTTCTTTGCGTTTCCAGTCGCTGTGCAGATCAGCTGCTCTCACCCAGAGTTGGCTCTCGGGTTTTCCACTTAAAGTCTATTTTCTGCCCCTTTATATTTTCGGTTCCTTTTCATCTTGTTTCCTTCTCATCTTATCCCACCGAGAACAATCAAATCATCTCACCTTTCTTCACGTTTTCTACTGCAGTTTACTGCAACAGAAAACACTCTCGGGTTTTGGCATGCAGCTCCTGCTACAGGTTTACATATAATATGTGTACTATATATATTTCCTAATAGAAGTACACTACCATCCTGCCTCACCAAACACCCTCGGCCTTCACGTTTCTTCATCACCCATTTTCCTATTTAAATTCCTGTCTTTCTCTCGGTATGTCCCATGCTCCCCTCTATCATTTTATTGGTTCAGCAGTTGCATCTCTGTATGCTTGCCTTCAGTCTCACAAATCATACCTTAATTTAATATCTTCTAGGCTTCACTCTCTCCAACTACTAGTCCTAGCCTGTAGCTACTTCTGTCTTTGGTTTAGTTCAGTCTATCCAAGTCCCCATTTCCCTCTTTTCACTACTGAATTTTTCAGAACATCATTTGTTTTCTTCCTTTCCTTTTATTCCACTCATAATACGTGTGTATATATATATATATATATATATATATATATATATATATATATATACTATTCACCGAGTCCACCATCCTCAAATCCTGACATATCCTACACTTACTTCTTATATGTATTTCGTTTTATATATACATATATGTATATTTATATTCATCCTCATATTCAACTTAGGGAATAATCAGCATTACCTTTTAAATATATATATATATATATTTATGTACTTGTTGAATTTCCCTGGTAATATAAAAAGAATTTAACTTCATATATTATACTTGATTGTAGTGTAATGTGGCATTATACTTCACTTAGTAGTCTTGTCATTTTGTATTTATTCACATTACAAGTTTTAATACTCTATTTAATTTAATTCTCCTAAGCTTTTCATGTTAAATAAGAATTTAAATAAATTTAAATTCTCTCAAGTCTCAAAATAGAAAATAAAAATTGAGTTTAAATCTTTGAGCAAGGATTTGTATCTTCAATTCCAATGACTACATTGTTATTCATAGATAAATCCCAACTCATGAAATTCAGGGTATTTACAATAAGTTAAACCCAAAATTAGTAGACATAGACAAAATAAGCCATAAGTTTCACAAACGTTTAAATCATACTAAAAGAGAAATCTTAAAGCTTTTCTTGATGTAGATAAAAATCGATGCAAGCTTATAAATCTCACACACACCATGCTATGTATAATGATGCAATATAGCTCAAAGCATGGTTCTGAAAACATATGAGACTGACAGAAAACATGAGTAATGTACGACATGTATTTCTATTCTTATAATTTATGATAACTAGAAAATTTCTGTAATATAACCGGGTTATGTAGTCTTATTACCCAATGCTACACGAAAAATCATATAACATTCCCAATTCTAGTATTTTTATCAACAATCAATCACACATACTTATTTACAAGTCTTATCTACAATCATTCACATATACTAATATTTTTATCCATAATCAGTCACATACACTCATATGCGCAAGAACCATGCATAGATCATTTACTTACTTATACGCTTAGCATATACAGAACTTATACATCACTTGATCTCATTTTCCATACTTACATCCACTTCTGGTAACAATAACTTATAACTTATAAAAGTAACTTACACTTACTTTTAACTTACCTCGTATGCTATACACACCGTAGTAAGTGTAATTCACTAACCAAAACTTTTGATTTTCTTAATGTGACAGCTCGAAAGCGCGAAAAATATGGCAAATTTAAATTTTTCTTAAATTAAAAACCACAAACTCTAGATGCATTCATGTACAGTGTCATTTAATCACTTGTGTTTATAACAAATCGTTTTTTTCCAAGATCACACAATTTTCTATTTCATAAAATCAAATACATAATATCCAAAGAGGATCAACCCACAAAACTCAATTCATTTTCCTCATATCATCCTAATTACATTCCAATAATACTTAAAACAAATGTCTGTATTACATCATTGTCTGGATACAAAATGAACTGAATTTATACCTTGTGCATGTACAAGCAATAGCCTGGGGAAATCTTGTCCACCAGCCTATTTCACGTATGCGGCAGACACTAGCTCACTCACTGCAAGTAATCTGGAGGGGGGAGAAAAAAGGGTGAGCTCTCAAATCGCTCAGTAAGGAGGATAAAGGAGATTTTATAAAATAATCATAACATTACAACTCATCGTTTGGGTATGTAAAAACATGATAGAAGTATTCGAGCATGTAAAACGTTATGGTAATAATGATAATAATAATGGCATCAGTTTGCATCATCATAATTTACGTGATGAAATTCACATTTTCATCATAACATCAAATCTCAATTCGTGATAGAAATCACAATCATCAAAACACATCATTCATCAAAGTAGTCGAGACTAGACATTTAATAAAACTCAGATAAAAGCAATGTCATAAGCACATCACATCACATCAAATCATCCTCAAGGAGGACATCCTCAAAAGAGGGAAAACGTCGACATCTATCTATGGCCATGATATCGCTGTAGACTTGATTAGAGTCATACCTCGATCTTACATGCTACTTGAGTAAGGCCACTCATCGCTACCAAAGAGGGGTCATCTCACGTTACCAGAACGGAGGCATCGGTCTTACATGCTACTAGAGCAAGGCTGTCACGACCCTCCGTGACTTAACCAAAACCACTACTAATTTTTTGCTTTTTACTTACCTTTCTCCTTATCAACAGTTGGACTGTGATTCGATGCTAGTATCCTCGCTTACCATACCATTCATCCATTATCATACATACAAGTCAATATACTATCTACTGACTGTAATTTCTTTTATAATATAAGTGAACTCATATAAAATCTAATACAAATACATCCCCCTTAATTTACATCGTTTACATCACTGTGCTGTTTATATGTTTAGATACAGAACCGTACAAAATTTGTGTATACCTGTCGATCTATAGGAAATGGCAGCGGACAACAGGAACACTATCCCTCACTCGTACTCGCTCTACTGCGGATGCTCTGTAGAGAGGTGTAAAAAAAAAGGGTGAGCTCACAACTCAGTAAGGAAATCAGGCAAGCAAGTAGATATCTACACTATCTACTCAAAATAATGCTATGCCTTGAAAATCTTATTTCCTTAACTCACTTTAAAAACGTGTATTTTAAAATATATACATATACTTGTACAGATTAAATTCGATGTACAGAAATCATACTTAATTCTCAAATATAGGCATCTCATGTAAAAAAATGCATCTTTATAATTTCATAATGCCTTTAGATAAATCATGCCATTTATATTCAAATCACAGTAAGTATGGCCTTTCAATCATTCACAACACAACAATCGGATTCTGACCCATCCCTCTGGTCTATCCGTATCATAAAATTAATCAAGTGATATATCATGTGAGACTCTATGGTTAAATGCAATAATATTGATAATTCTATATTTTTAGAATTATTTGTGTTTAATTTCATAATTAATTATTTAAATCTCCAATTTATTTTTTTAATTATCCCCTTTATTTAATTAAAATTCTCATGTTTGCAGATAAATCAAATCCGGATGAATTTTGAATATTTCGATAGAAAATGGACCGAAATTGGGCTAAAATCGAGATTGAGCCACGTGGACAACACGAGTCATGCCACCTAGCACATCCAATTGGACAAAAAGATCGATGACATGGAAATATCTTTTCAGGGAGCCAATGGTGTGAAGACAAGTGGCCCAAAAAATGCCAACTCATCAAGGATGTAAAAATTACAATTTTACCCCTAGTGTGTTTATAAATAGGGAAGGATGACAAATGAAAGGATATGTAAGTTAGGAGTAGAAGTAAATGTTATTTAGGAATAGGAGTAGTGTAATGTAATGTAAGTTAGAAGTAGTCTAAAGTAGAGTAATTTTATGCTAGTTTTTTAGAATAGTTTTATTTTATTTTTCTTAGTTAAGTTTTATTTTTTTTTTGGATTATCTTCCAAGCTTTCCCAATTAGCTTTTGTTTTTGTTTCATCATTTTATTTTTCTCCACAATATTTGTCATGTCAATTTTCTTTTGTGATATTTTATGAGAAGTTTTTTTTTTTTATGCTCAGTTTTGTGAAGATTCATTTTCAGTTTATTTATGCTTGGTTTTACTATGAAATGCTTTAGTGTTCTTATATTTTTGTTAGTTCTCGGGTTACTCTCCTTTGTGCATTTGGGTGATTTAATTCTTCCTTCTGCTATGCTTGTTGGTTTTGGTGCTTTGATGTGTTCTTAATACCCAATATTATTTCCACATCGAATGCAATGTGAAATCACAGTATTAGAGGCTACATGTGAAGCAACCCGAGGATGGTAGCTGTCCCGTTTGTTTTATGTTTATGTTATAGCTATTTTGGTTTTAAATGGTAGTTGCCGATTCTAGTTATTTCTTACCAGTTCTATGCTTATATTTTGGAGTACATGGTTATTTTGTTATCTCATTTTTCTTTGGGTGCACTTTATAATTCATCTTTTACTGTATTTCTATGTTAGCTTGCATGTTCATCGTTTCTGCATTTTCTTATGTCCGTGATCCATTTTACTGCATGTTTTCTCAACATTTTCTGTTATTATCAATTGGCTCACTAGTTGGTTTAGGTTTAGAAGAAGCATTGCCATATGGTGAGGAGTAGAAGAGTGTGTCCGTAGGTGCAGTAGAGAGCATCCATAAGCATCCTCTGTTGTGCTCTATTTTCAGAATGGTGCACAGCTGCTGTATTATAATGGAAGCAAGCGGTTAGGATTAACAGGACAACAACTGATGAAGACAATAAGCCTGAAACCGAGAACAGACCCGGAGCAGAGGACACAACCCGTGAGGACACCAGTAGCTGGAACCAAGAAGCAGAATGAGAGCAGTTGGTAACTGAACTCGAGAGCCCTTGGAATCGAGACACACCAGGGCAGAAACAGCAGCAGCAGATTGTAAAATCGAGAAGCAGAATGAGAGTAGCTGGAACCGAGAATGCTTGGTACAACAGGGAGCAGAAGCGGACCTAGCAATACTTGGAGCAGAAATCTGAACCTGATAGCAAGCAGAGTGCAGCATGCCGATTTGACATAGCAAATCGAGTAGCCTGGAGCACCTAGCAGTAGTTGGAGCACTGTCTGGTCAGAACCGAGAGCAGCAGAGAATAGCTGGACATAGCACATGCGCTGGACAGGACCGACATACTTGGAGCAGAGGGCAATCCATGAGTAAGCCTAGAAATAAGCATGGAATTGGAAAGAAATGTGAATAGTATTTGGAGGGATAATTTGGATGGTTTAAATTTGCTTAAGGCTTGTTTGGCATTTACCTTATGCACAATAACCCATTTTGCTTGATTAGTTCATGAAGTAGATTTAATTATGTCCTTAACTCATTTTTATTTTTATCATGCATTAGTTAAGTTAGATTAAATTTGTTACATGCATTAGTTAAATTTTATTGTTAAATTAGTAATTAGATATAGTTAGGATTAGTTTAGAGTTAATAGTTTAGACATGTAGTTTTATAGTTATTTTCTTAATTTCCTAGGATTTTATTTTCATTAAGTTTTAGTTTAGTTTAAATTGCATTTTGATTAAGTAGTTTAATTGCATTTTAGGTTAGTTTAATTTTAGTTTAATTAATCTTGCTTTGTTATTTTCATAATTGCATTTTATTTACTTGCGTTAATCAATTTTAACTATTTTAATTATTTGCGTAGGTATTGGTTTTTAATTGCGTGGAGCACTGTAAGTAATTTTGCTCGGTTTTAATTTCTTTATTTTATAACTTTTATTATTTTATTTCTTTCAGTATTTTTAATTCTAGTTATGTAGATCACTCCCTTTAATTTCATAATTTGCTAGGATATACTTAGAGTAAGATTAACCGGCAGTTAATTAGGCTAGTCAACTTCTCTGTGGGACGATAACTCGGGACTCAAATCCCATTATTATTTGTACGACCCGTGCACTTGCGGACAATACCCTTTGGGCGTGTCAAGTTTTTGGCACCGTTGCCGGGGAAGTCTTAATTAGCCATTAGTTAATATCGGTGAAATTATGCTTAGGTGAAATTCTTGCTTGTAAATATTTAGAAGTCCAATCTAGACTAGTTAATTGAAAAATTAAAATGAAAAAAATTTTAAATTTTAAAAATTAAAAAAAAATTTCTACGGACTTTTTAATGATTGCATGCGTAGAGCCAGAAGTTATGATTGCTTTCCTTTAGATCCTAAAATTGAACAAACACTTAGAAAAATTCGAAAGGATTCTAGAAAATTTATAGCTCCGCAGCAAAACACGATGACAGAAAATAGGGAAAGTAGGACCGTTGGAGATTATGCAATGCCGACGATTGGAGGATATTATTTTGGCATTAGGCCACCAGCTGTCCCTACAAATAACTTTGAAATTAAGCCTGAAATCCTCCAGATGATCCAAACTTCTTTACAGTTCAGTGGGCTTCCACACGATGACCCACATGCTCACCTTGGGCAATTCCTGGACTTGTGCAACACGTTCAAACATAATGGATTATCTGATGATGCACTTAGGCTTAGATTATTCCCCTTCTCACTTAGGGATAGGGCAAGACACTGGTTAACCACCTTGCCTCCAGGATCCATTTCTACATGGGACGAGTTAGCCCATCAATTTCTATCTAAGTTTTTCCCTCCCTCTAAAATGGCCCAACTTCATAGTAATATATCTTCCTTTGCCCAGTACGACTCTGAATCTCTTTACGAAGCATAGGAACAATATAAGAAGCTTCTTAGGAAGTGCCCTCACCATGGCCTACCTTTGTGGCTGCAAGTCCAGACCTTCTACAACGGACTTACAAGCCAGAATAGGACCATTGTTGACGCTACTGCGGGTGGAGCGCTAATGTGCAAAACAGAGGAGGAAGCATACGAGCTTTTAGACAAGATGACGGCTAACAACTATCTATGGTCCTCAGAGAGTCAATTACCAAAGAAGTCGGCGTGTATTTATGAGTTTAATACATTGTCTACCTTGACCTCTCAAATTGCTAATCTTACGAAGAAGGTAGAGTCGCTCAGTACCCAACATAATCCTTCCACTAATCCTAACCCATTGTTTTCTGTCCAAAGTCCTTTTCATTCCTGCAAGTTGTGTAGTGGTACCCATTCTGTAGATAGGTGTCCACTTAACTTAGAATCGGTTCAGTACGTTGCCCCTCCTAAGCAACAGAACAACCCCTTGTCAAACACCTATAATCCAGGGTGGAGGAACCATCCTAACTTCTCTTGGAGCCAAAACCAAGGGCAAACTTCTAGCTTTAGACCTGTAGAACCCCCTAGTTTTCAAGCTCCACCGGTTTATGTACCACCACAGTCACAATTTCCACACCATCCACCATATCATCCATCCCCATCTCAATTTCAGCATCATCCATCTCACTTCCACCAACCACCACCACCACCACAACCCTACCATGCACCAGCAGTTGAGAAGAAGCCCTCGCTTGAGGAAATGTTCACGACTATCCTACAAAATCAAGCTGCTTCAATTAAGAACTTGGAGGTTCAGGTGGGACAAATAGCAAATACTCTTAGCCAACGTCCTCAAGGAACCCTTCCCAGTAACACTGAAGCTAATCTTGTTAAGCAAAGGGAAGGTAAAGAATATGTCAAATCCATCATCCTTAGGTGCGACAAAGAGCTAGATGAGCCACCAGTTAAGTCCAATCCTGTTGAGCCCATAGTTGAAAAACCCATAAGTTCTAACGAAGCAGCTGACAAAGAGCAGGAACATCAGGATCAGGCTGCAAAAGAATCAAAGCTAGGCACTTATTCATCTATACCTTCTTCTATTTTACAGCCTTCCTCGCCCTCTGATGTTATACATGTTTCCACTACATCCTCTCCGGTTAGACCACCAGTACCTTTTCCTCAGAAGTTCCAAAATAAAAAACTAAAACAACAATTCGTCAAATTTCTTGAGGTTTTTAAGAAACTCCACATCAACATTCCTTTCGCAGATGCTTTAGAGCAAATGCCAATTTATGTGAAGTTTCTGAAGGATATCCTCTCTAGGAAAAGGAGATTAGAAGATTATGAGACAGTGGCCTTAACTGAGGAATATAGTGCCATTATCCAGAGAAGATTACCCCTCAAACTCAAGGATCCTGGGAGTTTTACCATACCATGCACTATTGAAAATTTATTCTTTGGTAGAGCCCTGTACGATTTAGGAGCTAGTATAAATTTGATGCCATCGTCTATCATAAGTTAGGAATAGGGGATGCCAAGCCCACCACAGTGACCCTCCAGTTGGCTGATCGATCAATTAAATATCCGAAGGGGGTTATTGAGGATGTCTTAGTAAAGGTGGACAAGTTTATTTTCCGTGCAAATTTTATTGTTTTGGACATGGAGGAAGACAAGGAAGTCCTCATTATACTAGGTAGACCTTTCCTAGCTACTGGTAGAATAGTAATTGATGTACAAAAGGGGGAGTTAACGATGAGAGTCCAAGATCAGGAAGTAAAGTTTAATGTTTTCAAACCTTTGAACTCCCTGATGACTCTCAAGAGTCTTTTAAGATGGAGATTGGGGAGAATATAAGGCTTAAGCATATAATATCTGAGAGAAAGAAGGAAGTAGATAGGGCTTAGAAGGAGTTAACTATCAGCACCCTGTCACCACTTTGGATGACCCTCCTACTCTTCGCCCTGCTGCTGAGTGTTGTTTTCTTCTGCTGCATTTGAAGTGGTTGTATGATTTATCATCGGGGGTTCTTAAAAGCGCATTCGGAAGCCAGTGCCCCGCATCGACAACTCACGATTCATAGCATTGACACCAACGTTTGACCTTTTGATTCAATAGAAGGGGATGCCCCCAATACGGTAATAGCCGGTAGAGACCTACGTTATTCACAATAGGTGAACTTGCTAGAATGCTGTTTAATAAACTTATATCGGTAACTGGCTTAAAAGCTCTATCCCCCTACGTCAGCTGGCTGAAAAAGCAATTTATCCTTACTCAACTCGGTAAATTGAAACAAGTCCCAACCACGAGGCTTTGCCGCGAGAGTTTCGACATTAGTGATTTGCTCTAAATCTGGCCCCTAAACCAAGGCAAATAGCCCATAATACATATGAATCCGACTGATCGGACCGAACTGCCAATGAAATCCATTTAGCCAGTTAAGCTAACAAGAAAGAAATAGATCAGAAATCGAGTTTGAAAGCCCGAGAGTACGGGAACAGGTCCGGTAGGGAATGTGCGAGATGATGAATGAAAGGGTTTGCCTCAACAGATGAATCCGTGACTGCAGCGACTGAGGAAGGAATCGATGGAGTCATTGCCAGCCGTCTTGTATCCTGGCAGAAGATCCCAAAAAAAGCAAGCAGCATTTCTTTCCTCGGTAAGGCCCGGGGGATGCCTCCTACCTTCCTTCTGACCCCGCGCAGTGAGCAAGCAGTAGGAAGAAGCAAGCATCAATCAATTAATTCGATTTCTTTCTATTTTTAAGTACACCAAATGCTTAACGCTCCTTGGGATTCTTATTACAGTGAGAACCCCATTTCACTAATCGCCAGGGAGGACATAAGTTCTCCAATTCGCATGTCTTACTCAAAATCGATAGATAGGTTGGTAGAGAGGGGGAATTGCATGATATGACCAACGAGAAGAAGGCCTTTGGAAAGCCCCTTGTGGGAGGGGAGGTGAGGCGCGTAGAAGGTCTCATTATCTTAACAAGACGGTACACAAGACAGGATTTCAAATATATGGAAAAACAGGCCCTTGAAAGGTGTAAAAGTAAGTAGAGCCCACTTACGGAGAAATGTCTTTTTTTTTAGATAACCATAAGCAGGTGGTGCTCCTTGAGAGCTCTAGATGAGACTTAAAGAAGCGTAGTTGCCAAATAGCAGTAATTTCCCCTTTGGCCAGGAGGGGAACACTAGTAATGGACCACAAAGCCTATTGAGGCTTTAACTGAAAATGAATCCGATTAATTGATCAACTTCAACGGGATTTCGACAAGCCAAAAGGAAAGGGTGTAAAGCCAAGCCGATGATTAGACTGATTTAGGGAATGGCATCTTCTGCCAGGATCTCTGATTGAACGGGGTTCCTCATGTCTGTTCAACAGGAAAAAAAGCCGAAGCTATTTTTCCAGAATCGCAGGGGATGCAGTAAATAAGAGATTATCCAATTCCTGATGTATTTGATCTCGAGGCTGCTAAGGCAGCATGTGAAATGAAGGATGTTGTTCGAGTTATGAGAGGGATGGCGGGAAGAACCTCATTCTGTTGACTAGGACGACTTTCGAAATTCTCTTGTAGACATAATTACAAGGATCAATGGGCCTGAATTGCCCCACTTCCAAAAGAAAGAAGACTTTTGGAATGAGTACCAGGTTGGTATGTGGAACAAAGGACGAAATAGAATTGATTCCTCCATTTAAATAGAGCGACTTCCCGCTCTTCTGTCTGTCATCTGTCAACTGGTAAGGGTCACATCTGTCCCGTAGGCGGTCCAATCGCTCATCCCTCCACGAAGAACTGTCCTCTAGGCAGTTCATTTTGTCTCTTTTTGCATTCATTGCTACTTCATCAATCTTACTTATTAGTGTACCCCCTTGTATTTGCTTCTCCTGATGTTTGGTCGAGTAAGAAAAATCTTGTATTTTTTGGTACATCATTTTGGATTGGATGAGTCTTTCTGGTAGGTATTCTTAAGTCTATCATATCTATAACCTCTGATATTCACCCGTCACCTGTAGCTTGATTTAGTCTTTGACCTGGGCGAGACATCAGGAAGTCGAAAGAAAGTAGCTCGTCCTTCCCGTGTGGGACGCGAAGGCTTATCCTTTTTCTTCTCTTGGGACTGGTTAAACAATGATGATAGTCTCACTCCTCCGTCTGCTTGTGGTTTTAGTAGTCAAATAATGTCAACTGAGTCGACCCTTTCTTCCCGGGGTTTCCTTCAATTCCATTAATGGAGAGTGGTCACTCATTGCTTTCTTCAACCGGACCGGTCGTCAAAGAAAGATCAAAAATTGAATCAATGCTCGAAGAATGAACCCTTGAATGGGGCTATCCCTTTAGCTCTTCACCCGCTCGTTCCCCAAGTGCTATAGTTGCTCTTTCCTAAGCTTCAGGGTTTGGGGAAAAAGTACTCGTTCTCTTGGCTGGCCTCTTTCTTTGACTGAGGGTACTGGGGCTTTTAACTCAAGTATAGTAGGCGCTGTTCCACCCTATCATATATAAAGAAGTATAAAGCGAAAGGAAGTAGCTTGGCCTGACCGCTTCTCTCTCTCTTCTCGATTGGCTTGGCGCTGCTACGCCTAGGTCAACCCCCTGAGGAGACCCTGACTTGCCTAAAATTTCAATAGCTTGGCACTCTCATTCTCATCTGCGGTATGTGACAAAGAAAGATCTTTTTTTCTCGTATAAAAGAGTGATGACCCCGCTCAGCTTTCTTCAGTTCCAGAGACATTAGCACCCTCGCGAATCACTTAGATAGAGCTGACAATAGACAATAGAAGAGATAGGGTGAAAACTCAGACTTGCTTTTACCGGACTCCCTCATCCATTCCATGATCTCAGGTTCTTCCTGACCGTGGAACTGGCTAATCAAATGCCGTTGCCGTTGAATTGGCGTAGTCGTAACCGGCGGAGTCTTTCAACTCAAACTCATTTGCCTTTGGCTTCACTTCTGTCTTTTGGCGAGACTATGAATCTATACAGATAAGATGATCAAGACTTGGATTCCTTTCTTAAAGATTCGTACTCTTTCCCGTCTTCCATTCGAAAGGATGCACTTACCTGAATGAATCCTATCTCCCGGCCTCCTCTCTCGCCGTCAATCGCTGCTCCTAGAACTGGGGGAAGACTAAATGGGCGAAAAAAGACATTCCGGGGGCGAGTGAATCAGGCTCCGTGCCAGTCAATCTAGTTGCTGGTTGATCTCCCTTAGGGCGAGTTGCTATCGCTGCTTCCTCTTTCGTTCAAGCGGCATGAAGGTCATCTTCATTGACTGACTCAGAAATGAGCCCGTCACCCGAGAAGACGGACTGACTGGCATCGTACAATATAGAAGGCTGATCCCGCTTTGTTAGCCGCTCCTTCATCTGTCAGTTAAGCTGCTGATAGCTCATTCCCTGAATCATCGGACACAGCCATACCCTATGTGAGTTTGTTTGCTGGAATAGAGGTGTCAGAGGACTTCCCTGATTCAATTAAAGAAGGAATCTCATCTCTCTTCCAATAAAAATAGAACAGGAAGAGTTGGAAGTCCGTAGCTTGGAGCTTGGCCTGACTGCTTCCTCCACGAATTACCGGAAGAAGCCGGCCGTAAAAGAAAGATCTTCTACTTCAACCTGGCTTCAGTTGACCCCCTTTCGGTGGTAGTAAGAGCAGAGTCTTGGGTTGGTGCTTGAAGTAAGGGTCATCAAAGAGACGGATTTCTTTTTTGGGATTTGGTAATCTAGCTAGACTTCCTGGTATTCCAGTTTCTAGGAAGGGAGACATGGCTAAGGCTTGTGGCTAAATTGCTACGGCTTCCTCTTAGAAAGAAAGGTAAGAAGGAAGGTCAAGGGAAAGAGATAAGGTATAGCATAGCCGGTGGGAAGGAAAGACTAGTGTTTAGCAATCCGGCTGACATTGAACTTAAACTAGCTGCTGCCATTGAAAGAGAAGAGAGTGAAGTGATTTCCGGGCTTAGCTCTTTTCTGGTGCAGATGAAGATCCCCGCTTGAGGGAAATCCTTTTTCTTGCGTTCCCTACTCTCCTCTCTCTCACACCCTGGTTGGGCTCTGGCTTAGTGTGATTAAACTGTGAATCGAGTCAGTCAGGAAGAAGAAGTCCAGCTCCGGGCTTTAAAGAAGAGAAGAAAGACCTGGCTTCAAGGGAAATGCTTTCTTTTAAGAAAGAAAGATCCCAAGCTTATGCTTAATTGAGAGTGGACTTGCCTTGGTCTTCTTTGAGTTCCAGAGATTCAGATCAAGGTAGTTCAGTCCTCCTAGGCTTCAGTTCGGTGTAGAGATAAAGGAAAATAGGCCATCACTGGCTCTTGCCCCTGTTAGTCTTGCCGCTACTTGAGTACTCGTATCCGCTCTTTGAAAGAAGACAAAGGACACTAGCTACCCAGATAACACTAAAGTGATTCAAATCAGTGAACTGTACTCGTCCAAGCCTGCAGGTAAGGTTCAGAGTTTTTGGTTGACATATTTAGGTATCTAGATAGCTTGTTAGCGATGACATCCATTGCAGGGGTCGAGAAGCTTTACCGATACATATTAACGATGAGATCCTATTCCTCTTTTACCTAATTAAAATACCGAGACCGAATCGAGTTAGCTTAAGCCATGCCTTTACTAAACTAAGCAATTCTCGCCATCTCAGAGCAGAGGGCAAGTCTCACCCCACAAGCACAGCTTTACTACTTCCAATCTCCTAACTAAGGGCCTTACCACCAACATCGCTTCTTCCTTCAACGCAACAGCGAATTCAATACCAGCTTCACTATGCCCTTAAAGCGCTTAATCTAGTTATATTACTAGTTAAGTTAAAGGCTAGGAAAAGATAATCTCTTGTAGCTAGTCTTTTTAATTCGCTTTCTGCTATCTTTCAAACTGAAGTTGAAGTCTGAGTTGCAGCACTAGTTCCTGCGAGTGGGAGAACCTAGGGAGCTCCCCGGGATTAACCAAGAGGATACTAATATAACTATCAATTTACTATGGATACTAAGTCTTTGCCAAATCATGACGAGTAGGTAGTTTTCTTCTATGTGGTTCCCTTTGTTTTATCTTCACCAAGCGAGTTGAATAAAAAAGTGAAAGATTTTTAGCAGGTAATCGTTTCTGCTATTGCCCTTAAGTAGTTGATAATGGGGGCTACTATGACTACAAGGGTATCCTCCTTTTAAACAGTCTATTCTTATATTAGGGATTTTTGATTACAAGAGCAGGTTAGTTATAAGCTAGTAAGTCAGCCAGTGAGATCAAGTCCTTTTGGATAAAGTTTACAGCCTTTGGGAGTGTCTTTACAGGCGATTTCCTTGGGGTTTATGGGTATGCTTACCTTTTTAGGTTCTTTTTTCCTTTGAACTATGCAACATTGGAGTATAAAGCAGTTGATTAAAAAGGAGGTATAGTAAGTAGGAGGATCTATTTTATATCTATATTTTGCGTGAAAGTTTTCTCTTTAGAAAGATTCTGCCTTGGATCGAATTGAAGTTCCTTGCTTTTGGGCCAGACAAAAGTGAGGTGCCCGTTTTGCTGATAGCTTTATTCGGCTAAAGGCTTGCAAATTAACTTGCCTGAATAGCTTTCCCGAGCCCGAGAAGAGAAGCACTTAGTTAAGACTCCAACTTGATAATGGTGTCAAGGGACGGACTAAACTGTATCGTAAGAAAGAGGGACAGAGTCACCTTATAGTAATGGTTCGATCACCAGGGACTGAACCTAATGATCTGTGGCCCTAGAGCCTGAGTCTGCTTGCCCACTAGTATAGGTCTAGTCTATAATCCCAGGGATAAACCTTTTTACACTCAAGTAATCCAACCTGTTTGACTTTTCCTTATTTGGTGTTAACAAACTAATTATCTTGGCGGCTAAAGTAGGTGCCTACCTAAGACTCTAACTAAGCTGCTTTTTCTTTACCGATCTGAGAAGGCTCAGAGGACAGAGGCATATGCCAATGTAATTTAAAGAGAAAAGTAGGGTTGATGGAAAGGTATGTATCAGATTTTCGGCTCATCCCTTTCCTTTGGTTAAGGGTATGGTTTGGAGATCTCTTTCAGAGCCTTCTGTTCCGCAGGTAAGAAGAAACTATGTGGTCCATCAGCAGTTTACTCATTTCAACATGAGTTGTTAGTTTATCGAGTTATGGAGGAAATGATGGTGCCGCTTATGAGATGTTTGGCTCATCTTTAATGTTTTCGCCTAGGATCATGTATCTTGGTGAGTCTTTCACCTCTAAAGAAAAGGTATGAGGCTAACCTTTCCCTTTCCAATTATGATCGGTGGATTCGTAATTTCGTTGCGTAAGTGAGGATGCCAGTCATCATAGTCTGAACTTGAAATCTTTCGTAGGCTCATCTCGTCGATTGGCATTCCGATCCTAGTCATTCATAGATAGTCGGCACTTTTAGTCATAGGCTATCGCCCATTCCTGATAGCCGCAGCTCTGCCCGTTTCCTATTCCATTAAAGAATGAATGGGAATTGATCTGACAACGGCTGGGCAAAATCCATCTCTTTCTATCTCTATTTTCACCAAACTTGCTTGCTTTCTTGCTTTCATGAAGCCGACCTTAACAGACATCTCTTCCATTTTCGTAGATGGAAGATCCGGTGAATCAATTAAATTAGATGCTGCTTACCTAGATGCGATGCTTGTCCCTCGAAGCGAAGGTCAAGACCAAGACATTTTTGATTCTGAATCTGACCGCACTTCCCTCAAGTCGAACGGCTATCGAACCTGGCCAGATGAGAAAAGGGTTGAACTCATGCTTGCCTTAACTTAACCTAATCTACTTGGATCCCGGATTCCATTCCATTAAGGCATTCATTCCCTTCATGTATAAGGAAGAGTTCAACAGAAGTCATCTCTCTGACACTGGCTGTTCTTTCTACCTAAACTTGCTTTTTGGCTTATTTCATCAAAGATAGGTGTGAGCTAAAGACTTTTCTCGCTAAACCCGTCTCTGATCTTCTCTACTGTTTTGGCTACTTTCTTTCATATGGGTGTAAGGTTCCTAATGTTCTAACTCAGAAAGTAGAGTCGTTATCTCTTCCTGATCCTTCGGCCAAGCCGCTTTGTCTGTTCATTGGATTGATGTCTGATAGCTTTTCCCTCTCCCCAACCACTGTCATGTCCCGCTATGCTAGTTCTACTGTGCTGTGCTTTCCTTCCTTGGCCTAAGAAAGAAGGCTAGTTACTTCCCTTATTCATAGGGTCCTTTTCTATCGAGTAGTCACTCTTGGCCTCTTTCTGTCCTGACTCGAAAATGAACCCGATGGTCAATCTTTCCCTGGCTTGAGAGGTTTCAGGTTAAGCAGGGGATCAAGACTCTAATGCTTTCATTCCTCCAGCTTCAGATAGGTGAATCAATGGGCTCATTTCCTTTCTTTCTCTCGTCAACTGGGGAAAGCAGATCCGTTCCTCTTTGCTTTGATTCGATAGTTGGAACTCTTTGTCTATTGGTTATGCCTAGGGTAAGACCCTTAGGAGACCATGAGGACAAGTCCCTGTATTCTCTTTTTCTCTTTCTCTTCCTTTTCTTTTTCCTTATAGTGCGGTGCTTTTCCCTCTAAGCTGGAACAAGGGCTTTCAAAGGACTTTCCCTCTTATCGAGTGGCATTCTGCTCCCCTTTCTTCTTTCTTTTCCGTTGTCGGTCCTCTTCCTTACCATCAAGCAAGGGTCAAGCTGATCGTGGGAATTTTATTCATTCAATGACCAAGTTTCTCTAACGAAAAGAGCTTTTGAAACTTCTTTGAATGCCCCATTCCATTTCCAGGATCTCAAGTTCTGAGGCTCTCTAGTAGGGGCTTTCTACTGAGGAAGACCTTTCTGATTATGCAAAATAGCCCCTATCAATACGAAGCTGCGAGGAAGCCTTCTGAAAACTCTGTCTCGGTTGATGCGCCTGCTAATAAGAAAGAAGATTTCCTTTAGACATTCTCTTTTTATATTTAAAGTCTTATCTCCTCTACCATTGAATGGAATTCGTCTTAAGACAGATTAACTAAATGGTCGTGAAAGATTTGCGTTTACACCTTATATTTTCTTAAAAAAAGAAGAAAAAGAGCAGAAAATGATTGCTGTCAGCATCTCTTACTGGATTCTACTTCTTTGCCAGGATCAAAGTCTTCTTTAGTCATCAGGAAGCTGATTTGAATGAAAAGTCAACATAGGATTAGGTCTCACCTGCGCTAGGGACTTTCATTGAATCAATCTCGCTATGTCAATCGGAAGCTCAAGAAGAGAGAGTATCTTCCTTTCAGTAGCTTCTGGTCTTGCAGTTGGGTTGCCCCGCCCAGAGCCTTCTAATGATTCCGTTAAGGCAAATATCCCATAATAAGATATACGAATAAGACGGATCAGACCGAACTGCCAATGCATTCATTCCATCTCCACCGGAATCACCCCTATGCATAGCTCCTTCCCTCTTCTATGAAGTTGAAGTGAAGCAAGCGAGCCTCTCGATTGAGGGAGACCGATTTGAGTCAGTTTATCCAGTATTTTAGGAAATGTTCGGTCTTTTTTAACATTTTTACCGTCTTTTTGATATAAATTAGCGCTTTTGTGGGCTACGGGTGGAGGGCTATGAGCTCGTTCACTCAATCCCGGGGAAACAACTCCCTTAGCCTTAGTTGGAAGCTAAACCAAAGTGAAGCTTGTAGGCTCGTAGAGAAAGCTATTTTGCAGGTATACCCACAGATCCATGTTCCTGAACAGTCTCGGAGAAGGCCACCAGCACCCGACTTACCAGAATGTCCCGTTACAGCACCATGCAAGAAAAGGTTCCTCTTGGAAGCACCATCCGTATTGAATTTGAACCAGCCAATGGAAGGAAATTCCCAAGCAATCCACTTGCTTACCTTCATACTTGGCTCAGTTTTCTTCGAATAGAAAGCATAGACAGACATCCATCTTTATTCCTTATATTACATCGGTCGCGAATTGAAAGCTGAAGTGTGGAAGGAGACCCTGTCATTCAGTGAAAATCTAGTGAGTAAGGTAAGGGGGAAGTCCAGTGGCTGAAGTTAAGTAAAAGAAAGAAAGGATGGCTGAGTGGCTTAAGTAAGGCATTGGTTTGCTAAATTGACATACAATATTACATATTCCCTCTTGGTGAGGTAGGCTCTCTCTCTCTCTTGATTAAGGGCTGATAGTTGGTTCATTAGGAAAACTTTCTAAAAGACGGATATCTTTCTAGCAAGGAGAGATTTTTATATTAAATGATTAGAATGATAATTATTCCAGTTACTCACAGCGGTGCTACGATCAGGTCTTGTCTCTCCTCTCGCATCTGTGTTAACTGTCCGTTGCTTGCTTCTGGAGTGCAGGAACTGGTATCAGTAGCGTTTTGAAGGAAAGCTTTACATTGAACCAGAGGAAAGAAGCCTCCTCCGACTCAAGCATTGGATTAGCTTCAGGCATTTCAGGATATTCTCGAGAAGACCAAGTTTAGTAAAGAGAATTTTATTGTAGAACCTGTTTCTGGGTCCCTCCCGTTAGATCGAAAAAATGTATTACAAGCTATGAGAAGACCCATGGAAAGCGTTTTGATCAATTAATTCCACCAGCACCTTCTCTACTCTTCAAACCTGCCCCTAGGCAAGGTCCTGATTGTGTTCCAATAGGGGAGTCGGGCGGAGTGCTCAACTAGTTCGGATACTCTAGCGGCGAAGTCAGCAGCTAAGGCTAGGTAAGGATCACCAAGATGCGAGACCCTCCCTTTTATAACTCTCTAGTAGCTCAGTTACGAATAAACATCCTCTTATTAATGCTTGCATGAGCGGATAGATCAGATATTGATGTAAGTAGTGAAAGAGGCGCGGGCACCGCCAACAAATAGGCTTGTTTTTGTTTATTTTCCCGCAGAATCCTATGTGAGGAAAATCGAAATCAATCGCTCACGGGAAATTCAATGTTCTAGTCGCGGAAAGTATCCATAGGTTCCGTAAAGCAGTGCAGCGAAGCGGGTAGTTGAGTTCCTACTAAGCGCAGTCAAAGGGGAAAGTGCTTCTTCTAGGTAGCAGTACGCTCTCTAGTGTAATAAGTAATGAAAGGCAGTCGAAGTGTTCATCGACAGCACTGAAGAAGAAGGAATTGAAGGGGCTGGCCGGAAGAATACGAGGTGGAATTCCTTTTAGAGCATTATGCCCTTCTACGAACGAGGGAACCTATTAATTATTAATTATATGGCCACCGCTACGAGATCGTCCGGTAAAGACATAAATAAATCACCCATAAATGGTGTCGAAATGGCGATTGAAGCGTCGGAAATAGCCAATGCGCTCATATCTCGAATTGCACCACTACCACTACCTTTTCGATAACAAAGCCCTCGACCAAGGGATTAACCCGAAATGAGTGATTCATGTCGCTGGCTGCCCACCTCTTTCGAGTTTCAGTGCGTTCTGTACCTCGAAAGAGGGTCCTACCCTACGCCCACAACAACAACAAGAATCGCCTGAGCCAATTAGCTGTTGCCGACCGTGCTTCACTCCACCTCGCTTTCGACCATAGCTCCTATGCTTGCTGCCGACCCTTACACCATAAACAGAATACCAGTTTCCGACCGGACAGGAGAAGCAACTAGAGTTGACTTCTTTGTTGGACCGACAGACTGATCAAGACCAGTTGCGAGCAATAGCGTCTTATACTTTCCCAAAGACCAATACACAAGCGATTCGCCATAGTCTAATCGATTGAGGAGGACAGCCAATGACCAAGCTTGAGATGGGAATAAAGATAATATTATTAATAGATTCTTCCTTTTATCTCCGCAGAAGGCCGGATTGATGCTTATTATCAATCCTTGTGGAAGCTTATACGGGAGACCCTATGCGATGGCTTTAACACGCCCTCCCTCTTCTAAGGAGAAATGCCTATACTATTGAACTATAGCCCCCCTCTACGAGATGAACTCAACAGAGAAGAGGGGAGGGGCGCATATTTCTTGTTTACAAAAATAGAGAAAGCTATTAATTAACCTATGGATTTCCCTCGCTTAACAACAAAAGAAGAAGAAAGATGAACTGGAACAAAGCCAGCAAGGGATTCAAGATTAGCGGGAATCTCTGTAACTATGGCAAAGGGTCAAAACCGGGAAGAAGATACGTAAGCCTCCTTTGTCTCAAAAAAGGTTTTAGGCTGGTTATTCTTTCATCGTCCGCTTTTGCTAAAGGAAAAGAGAAAGAGAGGGATCGGGTGCTCCATGCCGGATGAAACAACTTCTGTTCTTCTTCGGTGCGTGCTTTCACTGAATTCCAGGGCGTCAAAGACAGCTTATTATTCTCATTTCCCTCCTATAGTACCGTATACAGAAGGCCTGACCTTAATGATTTGACGGTACGAGAAAGAGGTTCCTCAAGCAATTCCCTCTTGAGTAGCGAAAGCCATTCCAAGGGCTTGGCGGAAGAACGTGGGAGAAGCTTTGGCAGTGCACCGAAAAAACCTAATTAAGCTCTACGTAAGATAGCCAAGCTCACTCGTGCCTGAACTTCTATCTATGAGACAGAGGCAAAGCGACTTTGTCGAGTTTCATCTTCAAGAGAAGACAGGGAAAGGGAGGCTTCTACTATTGTGTCTGGACGTCCTATTCCCTTTCTCGCATAGTTTTTTCATTGCTTAGTGAAGGATCGAGGGAGATGGTGTTAGAAATCCACCCACGGGGGAACCCTTTTTTTAAGGTAGGGAAAGCTCGTGCTGTTTAGCCCAACTAACATCCCGGAGAAGCCATTACTGGAGGGAGGACCTCCTTTCCAACAGAGTAAAGCGAAGCTAACCTCCAAAGCATGCATGTGACGGACCAGAAAACTGAACGTCCAACCATTCCATCCTAGGCTCTCCCGCGCCAGCACAGCGGCTATAAAGCTAGAGGAGGTATGAATAGTGGCTAGAGAAGAGATAGACTGAAATCTCGGGCTGGGGCATAGATCGAAACTTCTTCTCAAAGGTTGTATGGCTGGGCTTCTTCGGGTTGCACACCTTTTCACCACGGTTGGCTGACTCCGGCTTTCCAGTCTTCTCTTTCCTGCGCGCTGGATGGATGCTAGCTCTTCTCTTTGCAATAAGGTTTGTATGAGAAAGAAATTCAATTTATAGAGTGAGATTCGTGTGCAGCTGATGAAATAGCTAGGGTTGATGATATAACTCTAACAACGGTTATTGCTAAGACTGGTTTTTCTCTTCTGTCTGTGGGATTTGCCCTTCAAACAAGCCTATGAATAACATCAATGCCATTCATTCGAGGTGATAAGTTAAATTCTATCACATCACTTTGTGGTGTGGCATGCGGCGGAGTTAGTGTACCCGGGAGTTAAGTTTTACCAAGTATGCGATTCTGGGTGACGACATTGTCATCGTAGATCGATTGGTAGCGGTACAATACCGAAAACTCATTGAACAACTTGGTCTATCTATATCTTTAAATAAAACCTTGTTGTCTGAGTCGGGTACCTGTGAGTTCGCTAAGCCTTTCATTCTTCGCTCAGGGGAGAAAGGCGGGAATTCCCCCTAGTAGGAGTAGTAGTCTTGGGCAGAGAACAGCCCTTTGTTATCTCGGCATCTATTACTATTCTTTTTAAGTAAAGAAGGTAAAGGCGTTCTTTCGCTTTCCTGGCGTATGTTGTCTTTTCGGAGCTAGCGAAGCAAGGTAGGAGTTCATACCCGACAAGATCGAGATCAGAGCCATCAGTCAAGGAACTGATTGCCCTAAGCCGACGGTTTCGAATCCACATGGGAAAGAGCCGGTAGCGCAGGTTCGATTCCTGCTGGATGCACGTGGAACGTGCAGTTCAATATTTATGTGAGAACTTTTTTATTTGTTTACAGATTCTGCCCGTCGAATATTTACTCGCAAGAAGAAAGGTACGCAGTCACTCGTGCGAACTTCCATGTTTACTATTAAAAAGAAGATTGATCCTAATAAAATTAGATCTTCCCTAAAGGAAGCTTGCAAGCAAGGCCTTTCTGTCACTTTTAAGAGTTGTGAGCGAGCTAAAGCCAAGTAGAATAGTTGGCTTGGATCAAGAGGGCTCGGTCGAACCAGTTTTCATTCACTTCCTCCTCAGTCAGAGGGAGGGGTGTCACTTTAAGATAAGCTTTTTTCTCTATCGCATGCTGTCTTTCTTTGACACTTTTACCGGTCCCTCTTCTTCGATTGGTTAGGTTCGCTCTTCCTCTCTAGGATGGGTTCTCTCTCATTTTATGCTTTCTTCTCTCTAGCATGGTACCGTACCTCTTCTTCTTTTCACGGTCTCTCCGCAACGGGAAAGAAAGTGTGCCAAGTCTTGCTCTGGCTTGCCCAAAGCATTGAACATACAGAATTAAGGTATTACATTACATACCCAGGCGGAAATGGTACACTATCGATCCAAGCCGGATAGGGTTTATGATACCGATAAGATGGACGAGACACGTGGTGATGGAAATCTTGAACGTTCTTGAGAATGAAATCTCGCAGCTCTGTAATACTATTCGGCATTGTTTCGTAACCCATGTCATTTTTACAAGCCGAATTTACCCCTTTAGTAGATCGTGAGGGGGTCTGGTGAAGTTTGGGGAATCCTGTAATCATAGAAAACTTTTTGTCTATATCGACAAAGACTCGTGGTAAAGACAAGATAGACTTTGACCAGACCCAGATGGGCTCGGAATCTTTTTTCGGCCCTCGTAAACTCAGTAGCTCGGTAAACTTCGCTCCTCGCTTTTGTTCAATTATAAATGTTGATTCGATTTCGCCCCCTTTTCTAACCAAGGAGTCAATCCAGTCTCAAGCGTACCTGGGGTGGGGTTCCCTTATTTGAACTATTTTCAAAAGGTGCGTAGCGAAAGCAAGAAACCCGTTAACAGCAGCAAGAGACAACACGTTCTCTCTAAGCAAGGAAGAAAGCATAGCTGCACAGAGGCTAACAACCATAGCTTCAGTAGTGGGAGGACTAGTCGCTTTCAAATGTTGATCAAGCCTGATTGCTTTAAGGTCTTTCCTTTCACGATATCCCCTTTCGTAAAGCATTATCCACTACCGGACTGGACTCAGGAACTGCCACAAGAGCAAGAAGAGCACCTCCCCCAAGAGGGCATTCTATTCTTTCAAGTCCCACAGCTCGAAATGTGCCTATTCCTTCCCCAAAAACTTTGACCGAACCTGATTTTTTTCAGGCTGCCTACGTACCCTCTTTTTGGATGGGGATCAGGTCAGACGTAGTTCCACCGAAAATAGGGGAGCGGCAAGCCCAAGGAGCGGCGAAAATCCTTGTCAGTGAAATATCGGTAGAATTCACGATAGAATTCCGATTGTCTCACTTGTGTCTCGTCTTCGGGCAGTTGGTTAATAAAGGAATTGAGACTGCCCTCCATGATATGTCGCTGAAAAAGCATGGCTTAGGCTGCTAACTGGCTCTACCTTAGACTGAATATAGTTGTACGCTTCCTTTCTGACATCGGTATAAGGGCTAAGTTTCATAATTCGATCAATATTATTTTCATTTATCACTAGATTTTGGAGCCGATCCTGCAACATTGCCTTCTTCTCTAAAAATTGTAATTCCATTTATTCTCTATCCCATATAAAGCGATAATGGTCGACATTCAGAGCTTGATCGAAGTGCTCTCGAACAAGTCTTTCATAATCACCATTATTATTCTGAGGAGGCACGTTATAGTA